>ML323847.1:50262-109871 GCA_005239505.1 Nicotiana paniculata
ATATATATATATATTAGCCACTAGACTGCATGTCTAGTGGTATATTTGCCAAAAAAAAAAAAAATGCAATGAATGAATAAAAACCCAAAAAATCACGTCCAAGAGCTCAAGAGCTCTGGCGATTGGCGACAAAAGAGGCGACTGCTGCTCGAAGCTCTTCGCACTGCTTCCATGTCCATTCCGGCCGGTGGCCAACCACCTGGAGTGGGTGGGTTGCCTCCACAACCACCCCCCAACACAACCCAGCCCCCTACGATTACAAATAACACACCAGTTGCCATGGATTATGCAAAGGCAGTGAAACCTTCGACGAGTAACACTGCCATGCACGACAAACTAGTAGTTGTTGATCCTATACCACTTAGGCGAGCCACTTTCCTCCAAGGTCAACCAATGGTGAAGTTCACAGAATCAGAGGTTGATCGTATGAACATTATTGAAGGACTGAAATTTGCAGTTGTATGTAAATTTTCATATGGTTGGCCTGAGTTGCAAGAACTACGTCGAATCATTCCCATGCAATGTGGAATCAAAGGTGAGTACAATATTGGATTTCGTAGGGATCGACATATATTGGTACGTCTTACATTATGGCAAGATTACATAGAATTTACGTCAAAAAGTGTTTATTATGTAAAAGACAAGTTTGGACAAGATTTTCAGGTGCGAACTTTACTATATGATTCAAAGTTCAAATCTGGTGAAGAAACACCAAGAGTTACGACATGGATTTCCTTCCCAAACTTGTTGCCCACTTTCTTTTTTAAGGAATGTCTTTTTTTTCCTTAGCTTCAGCAGTTGGTACACCATTGCACCTTGACATGGCTACTGTAAACAAGACAAGGCCTAGTTGTGCTCGTGTGAAGGTGTTAGTGGATTTATTAGATGATCACCCAAAGAAGGTTCATATGGATATTGAAAATGAGATGTATGAGGATATAAGGACAGAGTGGGTGACAATTAGGTATGATTACTTACCTAAATATTGTAAGGAATGTAAGATACAAGGTCATGACATAGTTGAGTGTTGGAAGATCCATCCAGAATTAATGAGTACAAGGAATGCTGCATAGACTGTTATTAAAGAGCCTGTGGTGCAGGAAAATAATAATAGGGGAAGGGAATCTTATCCATTGATGATCTTATCCAGCGGTAAAGTTGTGGGCAATGTAGGTGCTCAATGGAAGGAAGTAAGAGACAATAGAGGAAAGGGAAAGGAGAAATAGGCAGCTGGAGTGGTTAAATCTGGGCAGGAGTTAGTGCCACTGGAGAATCAGGCTATTGTAGTACCTCAACAGGTGAAAATAACCAATCAATTTGCACTGTTGGATGTGGAAAATGGAGAGACTCTACAAGGAAAATAGTTAGCATTAGTGGAAAACACCGATGGACAAGGAAATGTGCAAAATCCTGGTGATGCTGGAAATCTCAGTCCTAAAGCAGCTCCTTACACTCCTAAGTCTCCTAGGATTGAAAAATCTAAAAGAGGTTATAATGGTAATCAAAACACAACAGGGAAGAGTTTAAATTCAGCTACTCGAAAGGCTAACAATAATAACTTTGAAACTGGGCATTTCAATGAAGACATACTGGTAGAAAACCAAGGAGATTAGCAACAACAGAAGGAAACTACTCAACAATGGGTACAAAGAACCTTTAATGGTAATCAAGTTTCCATTAATACCTCTTGTCAAGATGTACCAACTCAGGATACTGAAGTAGCAGAAAGATTGGACACTAATACTGACAAAGAATTACTGGTAGATACAAAATTTGATATATTCAAAAGTAATGAAAAAATCAAGTGGAAGGGGGGCAGACTTTGGGCTGACCAGACAGAAGAGGAATCAGAAGAAGGACAAATCCCAGATGGGATGTCAAGTGAGGAGGAAATTGGAGGAGAGGCAGAGGATGAAGGTGATCAAACAATAAATGAAAACAGCAAGCTTAAGCAGATTACTAATAAGCAATTGAGAAAGAGCTAAACCTTGACAAGGAACAAATGGCCAATACTGGGGATCCATGTGGAACAAAAAAGGACGGTAATGCAATCGATCTAGGTGGAACAAAAGAAAGAGTCGAAGAAGATGACATAACTAAAGCCAAAATCAGTGCAAAGAAATTGTCAATTGATGTGCAGAATAAAAATGTAAGCAATGTTCCAGTGAGAACATGTCAACTGGAGAAAGGTGGGAACAAAGAAGGGGTCAATGTGCAGAAAACTAAAGAGGTGATAGTCAATTATGGAGTGAGGGTGGATGCTCTCCAAGAGGATAATTCCACTATGGATCTTGATGAGGAGTCTACTGCGCAAAACTTTCTAAATGTTGCTTGACAACGGGATCTCTCACCTAGGCAAATTGAGAAAGTCAAATCTAACGCTAAGGGAAGAAAGAAGCAGGCTAGAGATAACTCAGTAATTCCATCAACTAGGGTGCAAACAAGGACTCTTACCAAATCCCAAAATCAATAATGGATGCTATAATTTGGAATGTGAGATCAGTGAATACTATGCAAGCTTTCGAAAGGTTGATCACTCTACATAGACAACACCACTTTGAATTTATAGGAATTCTAGAGCCAATGCAGCAGACTAGCAAAATAGAGAAATACAGAAGGAAAATTGGCTTGGCACAGGCAGTGGTTAATATATCGAATAAAATTTGGGCCTTTATTGATGAGATATTTGAAGTAGATATCATGTATAATATGGTGCAACAGCTAACCTTGCGATTGGTCCATACAGAAACACATGTTGAGACTATTCTCACACTAGTATATGCTAAGTGTGATCCTATAGAGAGAATTGAATTATGGGACTCTATGTATGAAATGGCAAGCGATATGACTTTACCATGGCTAGTTGGGGGAGATTTCAATGTCATATGGGATGAAGAAGAAAAATATTGTGGATTGCCAGTGTCCCTAAATGAAGTTGATGACTTTAGGCACTGTGTCAATACATGCAATTTGACGGATTTGGGTTTCAAGGGAAGCATTTTTACTTGGTGGAATGGAAGGTCAGAGGAAGATTACATTTTCAAAAGATTAGATCGATGCCTTGGAAACATGGAACTGCAACAGAAATTCCCAGGATTGGAGATTACTCATCTATCTAAAATTGGGTCGAACCACTGTCCTATGCTATTGAAATGTGATCTTGAATCTCCTCCTATTAAGAAACCATTCAGGTTTCTTAATTTCTGGGTAAAGCATGAATCATCTAAGGAGGTTGTCAAAGAAAACTGGAAGGCAGATTTTAGTGTTAGTCCATTTGTGATTTCAACTACAAGCTGAAGAAGCTTAAGAAGGCACTATCTACCTGGAGTCGAGCTATTTATGGAGATATATTTCAAAAAATTGCAAGCCTGGAGGAAGTAGTTCTGGTGCATGAGAGACAGTTTGAGGCTTATCCTTCGCAAATGAATAGGTAGAGGTTGCAAAAGGTACAGGAAGAGATGATTAAGTACTTGGCATTAGAAGAAGAGTATTGGAGGCAGAAATCTGGTATGATGTGGTTTAAGGATGGGGATAGAAACACTAAATTCTTCCATGCTCAAGTGAAAGGAAGAAGGAAGAGATTGAGGTTAACCAGGAATAAGGGAAGTCAAGGCAATTGGATTGAGGAAGAGGAACTTATAGCAGAAAAGGCAGTGAAATTCTTTAAAGAACAATTTACTGAAACTGTTACTCTTTCTATTTTTGATATACTCAACCACGTGCCTACTTTGATAGATAATGATCAGAATGAAAGGATGATGTATTTACCAACAAGAGAAGAGATTAAAAAAGCAGTTATGGGACTGAATGGAGACTCAGCAGGAGGACCAGATGGATTTACAGGTGTCTTTTATCATTCATGCTGGGAGATCATTGAGGATGATATATTTGACATGGTGAGGGCATTTTTCTGTGGTCAGCAGTTGGTTAAGTGCATCACACACACAAACTTGGTCCTGTTACCAAAGAAGAAGGAAATCAGTACTTTTGCAGATATGAGGCCAATCAGTCTCAGCAATTTTGTCAATAAGATTTTCTCGAGAGTGATTCATGAAAGACTAGTTCACATGCTGCCTAATTTGATTTCAAAAGAAAAGGAAGGCTTTGTGAAAGAAAGGATTATAGTGGAAAATGTATTATTAACTCAGGAAATCATCACTGACATCAGGTTAAGAACAAAGACAGGCCCAAATGTTGTGATAAAATTGGATATGGAAAAAGCATACGACAAATTGTCTTGGCTATTTCTGACAAACATGATGAGAAAGATGGGCTTCTCAGAAGGATTCATAAGTATGATCTTTGATTTAATAGGGAATAATTGGTACTCAATTCTAGTAAATGGCAGCCTCATGGCTTTTTCAAGTCAACGAGGGGAGAAAAACAAGGTGATCCCCTCTCACCTACACTGTTTATTCTTGCTGCGGAAGCACTGTCTCATGGGTTGAATTCATTGCATCTTGATCTTTACTTTTGTGGCTTTGGTCTACATAAGTGGAGTACAAAAATAAATCACCTAGCCTATGCTGATGACACCTTAATTTTTTGTTATTCCGATGATATGTCATTAAGACTAGTAATGGAAAAGCTGTATTTATACGAAATAGCTTCTGGCCAGTTGGTGAATAGGAGTAAATCAGCCATATACATGCACCATTTGACTGATAATGAGGTAGTTAGCAAGGTAGAAAGTATTACTGGGATAGGAAGGCAAGATTTTCCTTTCATTTACCTGGGATGCCCCATTTTTTATACAAGAAGATGAATAGACTACTACCAAGGTTTATTGACCAAAGTTATGGACAAGCTACAATCGCGGAAAGGTAAATTATCGTCCATAAGAGGCAGTGCAGTATTGATTAACAATGTACTACAGAGTATGCCTATACATTTACTATTTGTTGTGAACCTATCAGGCTATGTGATTGACAAGCTACATAAGATTTTTGCAAAATTATTTTGGAGCAGCAGTGTGGGAGGAAACACTAGGCATTGGGCATCATGGAAAACATTGTGTATGCCATATGAGGAAGGTGGTGTAGGATTCAGATTGTTACATGATGCTTCAAAGGCACTTTTTTGTAAACTTTGGTGGAATTTTAGGACAAAGCCTAGTTTATGGAGCTCTTTCATGAGTCAAAAATACTGCAAGAAGCTAAATGCAGTTATTGTGCCATGGAGAGAGGGATATCATGTGTGGAGAAAGATGCTAGAATGCAGGGACCTGATTGAGCATCAAATTGTATGGAAACTTAAGATGGGATCAACACTTTTCTGGTTTGATAACTGGACAGAATTAGGTGCATTATATTTCCTAGTGCCTCTAGAGTTTGGAATAGACGAAGACATTCTTAATGTCAATGAAGTTGTGAAACAGGGAATGTGGAATATGGAGAGGCTTTTTGAGATACTTCCTGAAGAACTGGCAAAACACATTGTGCAAAATATCAGGCCTCCTGTACTGAACAATGTTTTAGGCACACCCTACTGGATGCTTGATCCTAAGGGCAATTTCACAGTTAAGACAACATGGGAGTATCTACGAAGAAGAGATAATCCTAAAATAGCATACAAGATGATATGGGTGAAGGGGTTATCATTTAAGATCACATTTTTCATGAGGAAAGTTTGGAAAGCAAAGCTGCCTTTAGATGATTTCATGCGCATATTAGGATACTTCATGCCTTCAAAATGTTGGTGTTGTGCGGAGCCTAAGGAGGAGTCACTTGTGCATTTGTTTTTCACATCTAAGGCAACAAGGATAGTGGGGAAATACTTCCTAATGAGGGCAGGAATTGCAGTAGAAGGATTGACACTTCATCAAGATATCACAAAGTGTTGGACTGCACCAGTTCTCCCTCGAATAAAACCAGTAATGCAAGCACTGCCTGCATGTATTATTTGGGAATTATGGAAGAGGAGAAATGCTATGAAATATGGAGATGCTGTGTCAGTAAACAGGGTAATATATCAGGTATCTTCTACTCTCCAAGCCCTGGTGAAACTTAGGAAACCTGGCCTTCTGTGCCTCATGGGTGGCAGAAAATTTTGAGTTTGTTAGAGAACTATACACCTAAAATGAGGTATAACAAGGTGATCTGAGAATTACCTATGGAAGGGTGGATTAAAGCAAATACAGATGGTGCATCAAGAGGTAATCCAGGAAGAAGTGCAATAGGTGTATGTTTAAGAGATGAGGAAGGAAATATAAAGTATGCAACAGGAAGGGAAATAAGAGATGGGTTAAATAATGAAGCAGAGGCAGTAGAAATATTGGAGTCATTGAGAATGTGTAAAGCCATGAACTTTCATAATATCTGGATTCAGACAGATTCAATGATGCTCAAAAACATTATTGATGGACAGTGGAAGCCACCTTGGTGTATAGTCGAAACCGTGGAGGAGATTATGGTGTTGAAGGAGGAGTTCGATTTCCTAATCTCTCATATTTTTAGAGAAGGTAACAAACTTGCAGATCATCTGGCGAACTATGCTTTGGACAGTGGTAACATTGAAAGTTTATGTCCAAAGCAGAAAAATGGTGAATGAAGATAAACTACAATGTCCATCGCTAAGAGTAAGAGTTGGGAAAAATTAGGAGGTGAAAAGGGAAGAAAGGAGGAAGGTGGCATATCATATATTCATCATGCTCAAATTTGTAGAGAGGAGAGCATGGTGATCATCTTTATCACTAACTGGTTTTTCTATTTTGCAGGTATCTTGCTTGAACTGTTATTCTATATTGTAAAGCAATCCTCGCAGGTGGTATTAAGATTTCAACCCAAGGGAAGAACTTTGCAGATAGGTAATAATTTAGCTGAAAGGAGATTCATAACCACGACATATATCTAGAAAAATCTGCCCAGAAAGCTTAAGAGAATTGGGCAGTTCAATGAAGAACAATTGACAAGATGGAATGCATATAATAGAATTGATGATAATGGGATGAAAAAGAATAACCCTATCAGTGTCAATGAAGTAATGCTCAGAAATATGGAGAGAATAGGGCAGCATCGACAGATGGAAATGGGTAGTCCAAGGGAAAGAAAATATTGGGAGATAGGAGAGGAAAAACAGGAGTGTACCAAAGCTACGACACAAAATGGAACACTGTCCAGAATGTTTAACAAAAGTGGACAGTTAGGAGAATGGAGAGAATGGGGAGGGGAACCATATTTGGTGATACAAATGAAATAAAACACGGAGGTAGGAAAATACTATTCAATAAGAAAATGTCCAGAAAGTTAAATCGAATTGGACATATGGGAAGGGAAGGAAGTGAAACTCATTGTTTGGGGGATAGAGGAAGTCAGGCAAGGGTTATCAGAAAAAGGAAAAGAAAGAATGCATTGCCCAGAATGTTTAATCGAATTGGACAATGTGGAAGATGAGAGTTATTTGAGAAAGGGGTAGTAGGACAACAGGGGTACAATACAAGCCACAGGGAGATGGGAACACTTGGAAATAAGAAGATAGGGAAATGCAGGGCAATTGAGACATCACGTGTTCAAGTTGTGCAAATCCTTTGAGAGGAGTACAACGAGAACACATTTTATACTAACCTTATTTTCATTTTTTGCAGGAACCGATAATGTACTCATACCTTGTCACTCATTACGACTTCCATGGGTGGTATTAGCACTAAGTTCTCATTCCCTGGAAGAAGGAAAGGTGACAATCATAAGTATGAGAAACAACAACAAGGACAAGCCACAATTAAGGGCAGATGCAAGCAAGAATCACACAGCATGATCGACTATGGAAATTGCATTGGCAAAGAGTATACTAAGAAAGACTTTGAACATCATGTTCAACTACTAGAGTGCCTTAACACCAGTCAACAACCAACAATGATCGACATTTCACATGACAAAACATATGCACAACACGGAATGCACAGATACTCAGGTTCGAGCCAACAACTATCAGATGGAAAACTGGACACATTTTGTTGGAGCAGGTCACACACTTCATCAGCTACAGTCATTAAGACATACAAGAAATACAACCATGGAGAATTTACAGGATTCAAGAAGGGGATTATGCAGCACATGGACGCGAAATTAGTCAGCTCACACAGACATGTGTTTCTGGGCAGTGTGGTTTGTGTGTATAACCACACACTTTCTCATATGGATATAACATTAAAAAAGGGCAGAGTATATTCACTGGAGAGACTAGCAAATGCGAAGGACAAGAATTACAAAACAAATCAGAATCACAAATGCACGGATCAATATGGCAAGCAAATTCAAGAAAAAGGTTATAAACAGTAATGGGTTGGTTAGAGTTCATAGTTTTTAGATCATTTTTTATATCAATGTGGGCTTCAAAAGCTCAAAATTGATATTAGGGTCGAGGTTTTAGACATATACTGTCGTCTTACACATCGTAAGATCTCATGATACTTTGTTTTATTGTTTACTTATTATATAAAAACTAACCATAGGCACTCTACCTAGTGGATTGCTTAAAAAAAATGCAATGAATCATGGACATATTTGGCTACAAACAGATGCTATGTTGATCAAAAAAGTCATGGAAGGGGAATGGAAACCACCTTGGAATATAACTGACCAAATAAATGAGATATGGAGTTTGAGGGAACAATGCACTCTGAGGGTGTCACATATATTCAGAGAAGGAAATAGGCTGGCTGATCATCTTGCAAACTATGCTTTGGATCGAGGAAACATTGAATGTCATGACTTTTCAGAGCTAGACACAATTGGTAGGAGGATTCTGAATGATGATAAGTTATAATGTTATTTGAGAGTAAAGGTTGCAAGAAATTGATGACTGGAAAGGGGAAAATAAGGTGGAGGGTTAGGGAGAACAAGGCTGCAGATCACCATGTTCAAATCAATTTAGAGGAGAGCATGGTGATCCATTATTTCACTAACTTGGTTTGTTTTTTGCAGGTCCATTATTTCCCTTTGGTGGTATTAATGCCCTGCATTCAATCCAAATGAGGGACCTTTGACTTAAGTAATAACTCAGTAGCATGTAGTAGCACGATGAGTTATGAAACAAAGGATAAAATGCCTAGAAAGTATAAGAGAAATGGGCATAGTTGACTGATCAGGAATGCTAGCAGAATAGCCTATACCTTTGATCTAATAAGAAGGCGTAGATGGCGAGTTATAGCCAATAGAAAAAATGGTAAACATTCCCAGAATGCAGATAAATGCCAATGGCCACACATAAGGGTGAAAGTAGAGAGATAACATCCAATAAGAAGCCATGAGGGAGTAGAAGGGAAATTCATGATCACTCTGTACAAATCCTAAGGGAGGAGTACATGGTGGAATTTTTTCTACTAACATGTGCTTCTTTTTTTTGCAGGTCACACTATAGTAAACATACTTGTCACTCAATACGACCCCTATGGGTGGTATTAGTACTAAGTACTCACTCCCTTGGGGAAGGAAAGGTGGAAAATATGTCTTCAGACTACTTCAGCACACTTCAGAAAACCTCAGCACACTTCAGCACAATATAGCACACTCCAGCACACCTCAGCACAATACTCAGACAACTTCAGCACACCACTCAGACTACTTCAGCACATCACTCAGACTTCTTCAGCACACATCAACACACTTTACTTAAGCACACTTCAGCACACGTCAGCACACTTCAGCACTCCTCATCAGACTACTTCAGCACACTTCAGTACATCTCAGCACACTTCAGCACAATACATCAGCACACTCCAGCACACTTCAGCAGACTACTCCAGCACACTGCAGCAAACTTCAGCACACTATTTCAGCACACTCCAGGCTGGAAGTTACTAGGCTGGGCAGTCCTAGTTAGGACCTCACAATACAACCCCAACTTAGCACACCTCAACACACCTCAGCATACTTCAGCACACTACAACATAATTCATCACATCTCAGCACACTTCAGCACACTTCTCAGACCACTTTAGCACACCACTCAGGCTAGTTCAGCACAAGTCAGCACACTTGAGCAGACTACTTCAACACACTTTAGCAGACTACTTCAGCACAATTCAGCACACTTCAGCACACAACACACTTCAACATACTTCATACTTCAGCACACTCCAGGAAAGAGGACAAACGGTAGATGCAACAAGGTTAGCTACACAAAGGCATTGAAGTGCAAACACTGGTTTAATATGTGGAGCATTGGTTTTAGGCTATGTGAATACAAAATTTATTATTCTAGATCAATTTGTGATACTAATACTGGACTAGTTAAGTCCAATATTAGTAGTAGGCTATGTGTAATAAGTATCATACATTATCATCTCACTTATAGTGAGATAACTTCATATGTTGTTTAGTTTTCTTTATATATAAAAACTAGCCATACGGGCATTGCATTTTTTTTAATAATCCACTAGGCAGGGCCTAGGGCTAGTTTTTATATATATAGAATACTAAACAACATATGAAGTTATCTCACTATAAGTGAGATGATAATGTATGATACTTAGTACACATAGCCTACTACCAATATTGGAATTCACTAGTCCGATATTATTATCACAAATGGATCTAGAATAATAAATTTTGTATGCACATAGTTGAAATCCACTGCTCCACCAGTGTTCATTTTGCTGAAGTGTGCTGAAGTATGTTGAAGTGTGCTGAAGTGTGCTGAAATATGCTGAAGTGTGCTGAAGTAGTCTGCTGAAGTGTGATGAAGTGTGCTGCAGTGTGCTGAATTGTGCTTAAGTAGTCTGCAGAAGTATGCTGAAGTAGTCTGTTGAAGTGTGCTGAAGTGAGCTGAATTGTGCTGAAGTAGTCTGAGAAATGTGCTGAAGTGTGCTGTAGTGTGATGATGTATTATGCTGAAGTTTGCTGAGATGTGCTGAAGTGTGCTGAAGTAGTCTGCTGGGGAGTGCTGAAGTGTGCTGAAGTATGCTGAAGTAAAGTGTGCTTAAGTGTGATTAAGTGTGCTGAAGAAGTCTGAGTGATGTGCTGAAATATTCTGAGTGGTGTGCTGAAGTGGTCTGAGTAGTGTGCTGAGATGTGATGAAGTGTGCTGAAGTCCTACTCCCCCTAGCCTCCTTGCTTCTCACTTTCGTGCAATTTTCACCCTTAAGTATGGCCATTGAACACAACCAACCACCATTTTCGTATGAGTCTCCCCTTGATCTCTTCCATCTTGTACTTTCCATACTTGTGCATGTCACTGTTCCTTCCTCTAGGGAATGAGTACATAGTACTAATACCACCCTTAGAGTTCGTAGTTGGTGACATTGTATGGATACAGTAACGTTTCCTACAAAACAGAACACAATGTTAGTGTATAAAATCATTACCATGTACCCCTCCCAAAGGACTTTTACATGAAGCTCATGTAACATTTCCTTGTCCCTACTCCACCTAGCCTCCTTACTCTTCAACTTCTCGCTACTTTCACCCTCAAGTACGGAAATTGCAGCTTATCGTCATTTACTATTCTTCTCCCTTGCACATCCAAGTTCCAATAACCATGGCATTCTACCTCCCCACATCTAGGGCATAATTAGCAATGTGGTCAGCCAGTCTATTACCCTCTCTGAATACATGAGACACCTTGTAATTACCTAATGTCAAGAGCTTCCAGATATCCTCCACCTGATCCACTATACACCATGGAGGCTTCCATTCATGTTCAATGACCTTTTTCAGTAGCATAGAATCTGTTTGGAGGCAAACATTACGAAAATTGTGATCTTCACAAACCTTCAATGCCTCTAGAATTGCGACTGCTTCATCCACTGTATTTGTGGTCTCAGGTATCTCCTTGCCCAATGCATAAACCACTTCTCCAAACTCATCTCTAATACATAACCCTATTGAACTCCTGCCTGGATTTCCTCTTGAAGCACCATCTCCATAGGTAGATCCCATTTCACTTTCTCATATTTCAACTTCGGAGTATAATTATCCAGCATATCCAGAAGTTCATGCCATTTATGAGGGACATTCTTTAGGCCAGGTTTTGTAGTTTTAACTAAAGATTGCAAAGAGGAAGAGACCTGATATAATACCCTACTTATAGACACTGCCTCCCCATACTTATAGCTATTCCTCCTTTTCCATAACTCCCACACAATGCAAGAGGGAAGTGCTTGCATAAGAGGTCTAATTCTTGGCACTAATTTGATCGTCCAACACCTTGTAATTTCTTGATGCATAGTGAGGTCATCCACCCTATTCCTGCCCTAGAGAGAAAATATCTCCACACCACCTTGGCAGCGTGTGAAGTAAAAAACAAGTGGATCAAAGTTTCTTCCTTGGGTTCACTACAACACCAACACCTTGAAGGCATAGAGTAACCTAATCTCTTCATGAAATCATCCAGTGGAAGTTTGGATCTCCACACTTTCCACATGAAGAAAGATATCCTGAACGGACACCCCTTAACCCATATCATCTTGTAGGAAATTCTAGGCTCACTCCTTCTCCTCACATACTCCCAAGCTGAATTCACATTAAATTTCCCCTTGATTCAAGCATCCAGTATGGTACATCTAGAACATCTTCCATCACTGGAGGCTTTATTAAATCTAGTACATGAGATGCAAACTCCAATGGTAAAGCCTCTAATATTTTCTCCACATTCCACATTCCATCGTCCACTATATCATATACATTATGAATGGATTCATCTATCCCAAATTCTTGTGGTAGAAGAAAATAGAGAGCCCCAAGCCCTGTCCAGTTATCAAACCAAAAAAGTGAGGATCCCATTCTAGGATGCCATGTGATTTGGTGTTCAATGGAAGCCCTACATTCAAGCATTTTTCTCCATATATGAGACCCTTCCTTTCATGGTACAATCATAGAATTAAGTTTCTTACAATATTTTTGGCTCATGAAAGAACTCCACAAGCTTGGTTTTGTCCTATAATTACACCAAAATTTAGAAAAGAGAGACTTTGATACATCATGTAGAGATCTAAACCCAGCACCTCCCTCCTCATAAGGCCTACATAAAGAATCCCATGAAGCCCAATGACTATTTGTGCCTCCAATTGTACTACTCCAAAACAATTGAGCAAGTATCTTGTGTAGTTTATTGATGACATACTGCGGAGGATTCACAACTGAAAGCAAATGTATGGGAATACTTTGAAGCACATGCGAAATCAAAATAGCCCTACCTCCAATAGAAAGCAGTTTCCCTTTCCACCCTTGCAATTTGTCCATCACCTTTGTAATCAAATCTTGATAGTATTCCATCTTCCTTCTTGCATAAAAAACAGGACAACCCAAATACGTAAATGGGAAATCCCTTTTTTCAATTCCAGTCACCCTTTCTACATTTCTCACCACATCCAAATCCACCAAATGATGCATATACAAGGCAGATTTACCCTTTTTAACCATCTTCCCAGAGGCAGCCTCATAAGCATCCAACACTTGCATAATTATCCCAAGAGAAGTAGCATATGAGGAGGAGAATATAATAGTGTCATCCGCATAGGCTAAGTGATTGATTTTTGGGCTCCACTTTGGTAAACCAAACCCACAAAAGTGTAAGTTCACATGCAAAGAATTCAGACCTCTTGATAAAGCCTTAGCAGCCAGAATAAACAAAGTAGGAGACATGGGGTCCCCTTGTTTCACACCTCTAGTTAATTTAAAAAATCATTAGGTTGACCATTTATAAGCACCGAATACCAATTGTTTGATACAACCCCAAATGCCAACCCTATATATCTTTCATCAAACACCATTTTCCTCAACATCTTAGTCAAGAATAGCCACGACAATCTATCATATGCCTTTGCTATGTCTAGCTTTAGAACTACATTAGGTCCAACTTTAGTCCTTAACCTAATGTCAGTTATAATCTCCTGTGTAAGAAACACATTCTCCACAATGCTCCTACCCTTAACAAAGCCAGCTTACTGCTCTGTTATTATGTTAGGAAGTAAACTTACTAACCTTTCATGGATGACCCTTGAAATGATTTTGCTGGAGAAATTACTACGACTTATAGGCCTCATATCTGAGAACGTGATTACCTCCTTCTTCTTAAGAAATAGGACAAGGTTAGTATGAGTGATGCATTTGGGCATTTCATGTCCATTAAATAATGCTCTAACCATGTCAAAGATGTCATCTCCAATTATGTCCCAACATGCATGGTAAAAACATCTGGAAAAACCATCAGGACCTCCTGCACTATCACCATTAAGCCCATACACTGCCTGTTTCATCTCCTCTTTAGTTTGTTGCTTCATCAAGTCTTCATTCTGCTCATTAACAATAAGGTTTGGAACAAGATAAAGGATCCTAAAATCTGATGGAATTGAGATTTCAGTGAATTGATCCTTAAAAAAGTTCACTGCCTCCTTATCTATATCTTCAACTTCGTCAATCCAATTCCCAACACTGTTTTGAATTCTTTTTAGTTGAAGTCTTTTCCTTCTTCCATTTACATGAGCATGAAATTTTTTTGTGTTTCTATCCCCCTCTTTGAACCATTGCATCCCTGCCTTTTTCTTCCAGAACTCCTCCTCAATAGCCAAGTATTTGATCAAGTCTTCTTGTACCCTATGCAATCGTTCCCTATTATCTTGCGTAGGAAAATATTCAAATTGGTCCTCATGTACCTTCACCACTTCTTCCAGGCTAGCAAGTCTTTGAAAAATGTCTCCATATGTAGATTTACTCCATGTAGTTAGAGCCTTCTTCACCTTCTTAAGTTTAGCATTAAACATCACAAATGGATTAGCATGAAAATCTACATACCAATTCTCTTTCACCACCTCCTTAAAGGTCTCATGCTTTGCCCAAAAATTCAGAAAACGAAATGTCTTCTTCACTGGATGTGTTTCAATATCACACTTTAGGAGCATAGGTCTATGGTCTGACCCAGTCTTACTTAAGTGTGTAACCTCCAAACCTGGAAATTTTTGTTGAAACTCCATATTAGCTAAGTAACGATCTAACCTATTGAAAATACACTCCTCATCTGCCTTTCCATTCCACCATGTGAACATACTGCCCTTGAACCCCAAATCAGTGAGGTTACAAGTGTTGATACAATGACGAAAATCATCTATCTCCTTGAGTGAAACTGGAAGTCCTCCAAACTTTTCCTCCTCATCCCAAAGTTCTATTCTCTCTATTGAATCACACCTTGCATATACCAAAGTTAAGACCAACTCCACATGTGTTTCATTGTGGAATAATTTTAATGTAAGCTACTGCACCATATTATATATAACATCCACATCAAAAACCTCATCAATGAACAACCATATTTTGTTCGATACGTTGGCAATTGCTTGAGCAAAACCAATTCTCCTTCTATACCTCTCCAATTTACTTGACTGTTGCATGGGTTCCATGAGCCCTATGAACTCAAAATGGTGTTGTCTATTCATTGTGATTAACCTCTCAAATGCCTGCATGGTGTTTACAGACCTGATATTCCAAATTAGAGCATCCATTAGAGGTTAAGTGTTCTTGATAATGTCCTCCTAGTTTGTACTCCAGTTGAGGGTACCATAGCTGTATCCTTTACTGGATCCTTCGCTGCCTTCTTCCTCCCCTTTGTTCCTGATTTTGCCTTCTCCATGTACCTTGGGGATAGGTCTCCTTGTCTTGCAATATTTTTGAAATTCTGGGCAATAGATTCTTCATCGTAATCTTTGTCCATTCTCTCTTCTTGATCTACTACCTCATTCTCTCCCCGAGAAGATACTACGATCTCCTATTCTATTTTTGAATCACTAGTTTATCTCCTTGTTTCACCTGCTGATTCCCTCCCTTATTACCCAATGATTCAACATTTAGTATCTTAGGTAGCTGCTACCTTAGTCCCACCTGGATCACGATGTCATTAGGGTTCACTGCAGCCCTATTAGGATTACCATCTTCATCATTAGGGTTCCCGAAATTAGGGTTCCCCACATCTCCACTTTTTCTTTTGGCAGTGTCTATCTCCTTTTCTACATTAGTCAACCCTTCCTCTTGAATAATTTTATTAGCATTATCATCACCGTTAACACATTATTCTTCTTCCTCTTCATCAACCTCTGAATCTCTTTCAACTTGCATTCCATCTGGAACCTCATCTTCGTCAGAATCTTCCTAAATTTGATCCACCCATAATCTACCACCGCTCCACTTGACTCTCTCCCTTGATTGAAAAACTTCTTCACATGAAACTACAACCTTGTTAGCTGTATTTTCCTGATGTTTTGCTAGGAAACCTTCAATCCTTGTATCTTGTGATGGAACCTCTTGACATGAAGTGTTAATAGCCACTAAATTTCCAGCAAAAGCGCGTTGTACCCATTGAGCAGTAGATTCTCGATTTCTTATATTCTCAGTCCTTCTTTTATTAGGAGCAGTAGCTAAACCTTGTTGTACTGTGTTACTCCCAGCTGACATTGTGTTCCCTTTATGGGCATTGGCCTCTGATTCCACGACCTTCTTAGCTTTAAACCCAATTGTGGTAGGAGTGAAGATTGGTGCAGTAGCATTCAATTCTTTCCCTAGAGTACTAGGTTTACCCACGTTAGTTGTCCCATTTCCAGTAGAATTAGGAGTCCTAACAACAGTATTTTGTGCCATCAAAGCCAAGTCATTGTTCACCTGTTCTCCATCCTCAAGCTCCAATATTGCAAATTGATTGTTTGTTTGTACCTGTTGTGATGCATCCTCATGTTGCACATTGCTAGCAGTTACAATCTCCTTCCCAAATGTTGTTTGTTCATCATTCTGCTTGTTTCCCTTCTTTGCATGATTATATCTTACCTCTTTCCATTGCTCCTTTGCTTTGGCATTCATGTTTCCAACTACTTTTGCACTCGATAATACCATTAATGGACCTTGCTGATTCCCATTACGAAAATTGGCTTTCCTCAACTGGATAGGCTCGACAGAAGTTTTTCGTGCTTGTATGGCAGTGTTCAACGTGGATGGTTTAAGGATTTTCGAGTAGTCTAAAGGCTGGGGATTATTTGTTGTGGACGTGGGGGGCTGGCGGGGTGGGGGAGGGCAGACCAGTCGGAGAGGATGACTGGCCGCCAGCCAAATGGCCATGGCAGCAGCGAGGTCGAAATCGCCTGAAAATCGCCTATGCAATCGCCAGAGCTTCTCTCTCCTCACTCTCCTGCGTGTTTAGGGTTTAGGGGTTGGGGCATTGCATTTTTTTTATTAATCCGCTAGGCAGGGCCTAGGGCTAGTTTTTATATATAAAGAAAACTAAACAACATATGAAGTTATCTCACTATAAGTGAGATGATAATGTATGATACTTATTACACATAGCCTACTACCAATATTGGACTTAACTAGTCCAGTATTAGTATCACAAATTGATCTAGAATAATAAATTTTGTATGCACATAGTTGAAAACCAATGCTCCACATATTAAACCAGTGTTTGCACTTCAATGCCTTTGTGTAGCTAACCTTGTTGCATCTAGCATTTGTCCTATTTCCTGGAGTGTGCTGAAGTGTGAAGTATGCTGAAGTGTGCTGTGTGCTGAAGTGTGATGAAGTGTGCTGAACTGTGTTGAAGTAGTCTGCTAAAGTGTGCTGAAGTAGTCTGCTGAAGTGTGCTGACTTGTGCTGAAGTGTGATGAGTGGTGTGCTGAAGTGGTCTGACAAGTGTGCTGAAGTGATATGAGGTACTCTTATATCTGGTTTCCTTATCTGAACCAATGCTTGTGCTGAAGTAGTCTACTGAAGTGTGCTGATGTATTATGCTGAGATGTGCTGAAGTAGTCTGCTGAGGAGTGTTGAAGTGTGCTTAAGTAAAGTGTGTTGCAGTGTGATGATGTGTGCTGAAGAAGTCTAAGTGATGTGCTGTAGTAGTCTGAGTGGTGTGCTGAAGTGGTCTGAGCATTGTGTTGAGGTGTGCTGGAGTGTGCTATATTGTGCTGAAGTGTGCCGAGGTTTGCTGAAGTGTGCTGATGTAGTCTGCAGACACTCTCAACCTGTGTTTGCTGTGCAAATTGTCGTTCAACACTTCAGCATAATCCAAACCTTCCCTTCTGTAGTATCTCCAGTGTACTGAAGTGGCTCTATGGAAGCCAAAAACAGTCAGTGTCTTGATTGACTCTCGCATTGTCCAGAAGCTTGTTTTCATGCTTGTGCACGCCACCTTTCCTTCTTCAAGGGAATGCGTACATTGTACTAATACCACCCATTGATGTCGTATTGAGTGGCAAGGCATGATTAAACTGATGTTTCCTGCTAAAAAGAACACAAAGTTAGTGAAAAACATGGTTACCTTGTACTCATCCCAAAGGATTTGTACAACGTAACCATATGGGATTCCCACCATTGTAAACCATATTTGCATCCTGTTTTCATTACTGAGTTGTTGCTGTCTCCTCTTTCCATCTATACCTATGTAAGCTAGCTCGAATTGCCCATTTCTATTACACATTCTGGGCAACTTTTGTGTTAACCCCTTATGCTCAATTCTCTTAAACATTGTGAGCATTGTTGATTTTCCAGCTTGTTGAATTGTGAAGCAAATACTGTCCAGTTCTTTTCCTTGACATTTCCTCCAGTTTGTTCCCATCCTCTTTCTTTTCTTTTGTACAATGCTATTGTTTTGTTTTAATGTCCTTCTATTGGAATGAACCAAACAGAAGTCCTTTTGAACATATAATAGTAGCACATTCAAGTCATCCCGCTGCCCAATTCTCTTAAGTTCTGGGCATATTTGCCATAAGTGAAGTCACTGATGAATATTCTCTATTAATTCCAGTTGAGTCCAGCTCCACCAGCTCTGCCCAATTCTCTTAAACTTTCTGGGCTTGATACTGCTAACATATTTTCAGATGATATTCCATGCTACAAAGATACTGTCTAATTATAAGGTCCCTCCTTTGGAATGAATGCAAAGCATTAATACCACCAACATGAGATCCTTTACGAAATAGGCCAATATCTCTATTTTTGTACCTGCAAAACAACAAAACATGTTAGTGGAAAAATAGATCACCATGCTCTCCTCAATACTGATTTGAGCATGATGATATACTGCACTACTCCTCCTAATCCAATTAACTCTCCCTTCTTCACTCATCAATTCTTTGCAACCCTTACTCGTAAATATGGGCTTTTCCCCTTATCATCATTCATGATCTTTCTCCCCATTATATCCAATTCCCAGCAATCCTGGCACTCTATATCTCCATTGTCTAAAGCATAGTTAGCCAGATGATCTGCTAACCTATTTCCTTCCCTAAAAATGTGTGACACCCTAAGTGTACATTCCTCCTTTAATCTCCATATCTCTTCCATTTAATCAACTAGACTCCAAGGTGGTTTCCACACTCCTTCAATGATTTTTAAAATGAACATCGAATCTGTTTGTAGCCAGATTTGCCTATAATTCATTGCCTTGCATAATCTTAATGCTTCTACGATTGCTACTTATTCTACCTCATTATTGGATCCATTAGAAATCATTCTTCCACTTGCGTAAATTAGATCCCCATGTTTATCCCTCAAGAAAGAATCCTATTGAAATTCTCCCTGGATTTCCCCTGCTTGCACTATCTGAGTTCACTTTTATCCAGCCTTCTTGAGGAAATTCCCACAGAACTTTTTCATATTTTAGCTTATGGGTGTAGTTGTGTAAGAGTTGTAAAATCTCCAGCCATCTATGAGATACTCTTATACCTGGTTTCCTTATCTGAACCAATGCTTGAATAGTTGTTGAAACCTGATAGATCACACGATTAATAGACACAACCTCTCCATGCTTCCAGATGTTTCTCCTTTTCCATAATTCCCACACGATGCATGCTGGTAAGGCTTGAATTATTGGTTTGATCCTTGGAATCACCTCGGCAGTCCAACACCTGGTAATAGCTTGGTGTAAAGAAATCCCATCCATTCTAATACCAGCCCTTGATAGAAAGAACTTCCACACAGTATAGGCTACTATGGATGTAAAGAACAAATGCACAAGGGATTCTTCTTTGGGGCCTGCGCAGCACCAACACCTTGAAGGCATGAAGTATCCAAGCTTTCTCATAAAATAATCCAAAGGAAATTTTGCTTTCCACAGTTTCCACATGAAAAAGGATATTTTAAATGGCAGTCCTTTCACCCACATCATCCGATAAGCTTGCCTAGGATTATCCTTTCTCCTAAGATACTCCCATGCTGACTTCACTGTAAAGTTACCCCTAGACTCCAGTATCCAGTATGGAGTGTCTAGGACATTTCCAGTACTTGGAGGGGTAATGTTTTCCACAATATGGTTGGTGATGTCTACTGGAAGTAGTTGCAGCAGTCTCTCTACATTCAAAACTCGACCTTCCACCACCTCAGATACATTTTGAATTTCTTCGTCAATTACCCAATCCTGTGGCACTAGGAAATATAAGGCACCTAGTCCAGTCCAATTGTCAAACCAAAACAGTGATGATCCCATTCTTGGCTTCCATAGAATCTGATGTTCAATTAGATCCCTGCACTCTAGCATCTTTCTCCACACGTGTGATCCATCTCTCCATGGGACTATTATTGCATTGAGTTTCTTGCAATACTTCTGACTAACAAAGGAACTCCATAGACTAGGCTTAGTTCTAAAATTCCACCAAAGCTTGCAGAATATAGCCTTAGACATATCAATTAGAGATCTAAATCCAATCCCTCCTTCTTCATATAGCATACATAGTGAATTCCATGATGCCCAGTGCCTGATACTACCTCCTACTGTGCTGCTCCAGAAGAATTTGGAAAATATCTTATGGAGTTTATTGATTACATAATTGGGAGGGTTAACAACAAATAATAGGTGGATTAGCATACTCTGAAGTACATTAGCTATTAATACTTCCCTTCCACCTATTGATAAAAGCTCGCCTTTCCAACTCTGTAGTTTATCTAGGACTTTAGAAATCAATCCTTGATAATAGTCCATCCTCCTTCTAGCATAAAAGATGGGACAACCAAGATATGTGAATGGAAACTGTTGTTTTCCTATACCAGTGATATGTTCAACATTTTCAATCACCTCTGGATCTAACAAATGATGCATATAAATTGCAGTCTCCTTGTTTAACCCCTCTCGATGATTTGAAAAAACATGTGGTTGACCATTTATGAGCACGGAGTACTAGTTATTTCCAACTATATCATAAATCATCCCTATGAACATTTCTGAAAAACCAAACTTTCTTAACATTTTCGTCAGAAACAACCATGATAATCTATCATAAGCCTTAGTCATGTCTAATTTAATTATCAAATTTGGACCGGCCTTTGTTCTAAGCCTGATGTCTGTGATTATCTCCTGTGTTAGTAATACATTCTCCACTATGCTTCTCCTTTCACAAATCTTGCTTGTTCTTTTGATATCAGTTTAGGAAGCAAGTCCACCAACTTTTCATGTATTACCCTTGAAAAGATCTTGTTGATGAAATTGCTTAAAATTATTGGCCTCATATCTGAAAAGGTAGTGATCTCCTTCTTTTTTGGTAGCAACACCAGGTTTGCATGTGTGACATACTTTAGCAATTGTTGTCCACTGAAGAATGCCAAAACCATTTGATATATATCCTCCCCAATTATGTCCCAGCATGAGTGATATAATGCTCCTATGAATCCATCAGGACCCCCTGCAGAATCTCCATTCAGCCCATACACTGCTTTCTTCACTTCTTCTCTATTAGGTATACTGACTAGCTTATCATTTTGTTCCATAATAACCAGAGTTGGAACAAGATCAGTAATGCCAAAATCTGTTGGAACACTTGTAGTTGAACATCACAAAAGGACTAGCAGTAAAATCAACATTCCAATTTTCCAGCACCACCTTTTTGAAACTTTCATGCTTTGTCCAGAAATTCAAGAATCAAAATGACTTCTTGATAGGAGGATACTCAATGTCGCATTTCAATAACGTATGACTATGATCGGGACCAACCTTAGAAATATGGCTATTCACCAAACCTGGAAAAGTTTGTTGCAGCTCTAGATTACCAAAGCATCTGTCCAGCCTTTTAAATATACAATCCTCTTCTGCCCTTCCATTCCACCAGGTAAATACACTCCCTCAGAAACCTAGATCAGATAGGTTGCAGGTATTGATGCAGTGCCTAAAGTCATCTACTTCATTAATGGGCACTGGCAGTCCACCAAACTTCTCTTCTTCATCCCATATGACAGTAAAATCCCCACCTACGAGCCATGGAACAGTCATATCCACATCCATCAAATATAGAGAGTCCCATAATTCTATCCTTTCAATAGCATCACATTTAGCATAAACCAATGTGAGTATCAACTCTACATGCGATTCTGTGTGAAATAATCTCATAGTTAACTATTGAGCCATGTTATACAAAATTGTCACTTCAAAAACTTCGTAAATAAAAACCCATATTTTATTTGAAACATTCACCACAGCCTGAGCAAGCCCAATTCTCCTTCTATATCTTTCCACCTTACTAGCTTGTTGCATAGGTTCCAAAATACCAATAAATTCAAAATGATGTTGCTGGTGCATTGTGATGAGTCTCTCAAAATCTTGGATTGTGTTAACCGACCTAACATTCCATATGATTGCATCCATTATTGATTCTGGGATTTAGACAGTGTTCTACTTGTTTGAACTCCCCCAGTAGGAACTGAGGTAACATTCTTACTTTCTTTCTTTTTACCCCTAACATCAGACTTTACTTTCTCAATCTGCCTTGGTGAAAGAACTCCTTGTCTCGATATATTAAGGAAGTTTTGAGCTGTTGATTCCTCATCCATGTCATTATTGGTATGTTCAGCTATCTCTCCCAACTCTTTTGCCTTTCCTGCAGCTACCATTTGTTTATTTATAAGGTCCATTTTCTCAATTTGGTTTCCACCATCCAACTTACTCATCTTTTATACTGTATTCAAAACAATTTCAATTGTTTTTTCCTGATTTTGCAAATTACTCGATTGTTTCTTTTTCCTTGATGCACTACCTATTGCTGAAGTGTTAGCAACATTCCCAACAGGTTCACCTTGTTCTGTTCCACCTGGATCCACGGCAGTGCTATCCACCTCTTTATTTACTAGTGCTTTTGCTTTTTCAGCTTCCTCATTGACCCCATCCACCTTGTTATTATTCATTTTTGTAGGAATTATGCTTTGCTCCTCTGTGGTGTGGTCAGCATTAACAATTTCATTTACCCTTTGATCTTCCTCTTCAGGTGCATCACCTCCCATTTCATCTTCACTTTGCATCTCCTCATGAATTTCTCCTTCTTCTGATTCTTCTTCTGACTGGTCTGCCCACAATTTGCCTCCTTTCCAATTGACTTTCTCACTGCTTTTGAAAATATCAAAATCTCCATCCTCCACTTGATCAATACCTACGTTTTTGATCAGTTGGCCCTCCACCCTTGTGTCCTGAGTTGGGACTTCTTGACAAGAAGTGTTGATTGCAACTATTCCATTAAAATCCCTTTGAACCCACTGGGAAGTGGATTCCTTATTCCCCTGCTCATCACCTCTTCTTTCCATAGTTCTTACTCCATCTTGATTACCAATCCCAACATTTGGATTAGAAATAGGAGTTACAGAATTCACACTCTGATCTACAATAGCATGTTTTTCATTGTTGCCATTCTTTGTTTTTTCAATCCCAGGAGTCTTTGGATTATAGGTTGGTGCTACTGAGTTTAGTACAATATTCCTCCTTGGATTAGAATTTCCCCTTGCCCAGTAGTGTTAAGCAAAGCAAGATGATTATCTGCATTGGCTTCACTGCTCTCAACCTCTAAAATAGCAAACTGATTAGCAATTTGTACCTGTTTAGAAATCAAAGCATTTTTCTCCACTGGTACTATTTCTTGCCCAGCATTTTTAGTAGCCTCATTCACCTTGTCCTTTCCTTTGTTCCTTTTATCCCTCACTTCCTTCCATTGTTGATTAGGATTTCCAACCACCTTACCACTCGATAGGATCATCAAAAGACCTGTTTCTTTATCTTTTGCACCATTATTTTCCTTCACTGCCTCCTTTGAAACCTGTTTTTCTACTATATTTGTAACCATCAGTTCTGGATGAATCCTCCAGCATTCACTTTTATCATGGCCTTGTAATTTACATTCTTTACAATACTTAGGCAAGTAATCATACCTTATAGTAACCCATTCTGTCCTTATATCCCCAGTTGTCTCATTCTCAATATCCATCCTTACTTTCTTTGGGAGATCTGCCAGCAAATCAATAAGCACTTTCACACGAGCACAACTAGGTCTTGTTTTGTTTACAATAGCCATGTCCAGGTGTATGGGTGTTCCAACTGCTGAAGCCAGTGAGAATAAGCATTCCTTGACGAAGAAAGTTGGCAACAAATTTGGGAATGATATCCACGACATAACCTTTGGAGTTTATTCTCCAACCTTGAACTTAGAATCATACAGTAGAGTTCTCAACTGAAATTCTTGCCCAAGCTTATCTTTGACATAATAAACACTTTTTGACGTAAAGTCAATATAATCTTCCATAATGTCAGTCTTATCAATACATGCCTATCCCTAAGGAATCCGATATTATATTCTCCCTTGATTCCACATTGCATAGGGATGATTCGACGCAATTCTTGCAATTCTGGCCAACCATATGCAAATTTACATACGACTGCAAAACGTAAACCTTCAATGATATTCATACGTTGAACTTCTGCTTCTGTAAATTTAACCATTGGTTTCCCTTGAATAAAGGAAGCTCGCCTAATAGGAATGGGTTCGACTGTTACTGTTCGATCGTGCATGGAAGTGTTGGTCGGTGAAGGCTTTACTGCTTTCGCAAAATCCATGATTTGAGGAGTGTTATTTGGATTATTGAAGGGCTGCTCAGTGTTGGGGAGTGATTGTGGAGGCAGTGTAACCACAGGAGGTGGTTCACCACCGGCCTTGGAGGCCATGGCAGTGATCGAAGAGGCTCGCACATTAGTCTTCTCTTCTGTCACCTGATCGCCAGAGAGAAAGCTCCCAAGCGTGTTTATGGTGGGTTTTTTGGCATTGCGTTTTTTTAAGCAATCCACTAGGCAGAGCCTAGGGCTAGTTTTATTAATACTAAAAAGAAAAAAAAAGAACCACATAGGAAGAGTACAAATAAGGGGGACAATAGCACCAGTAATGTTGCCTCTATGCTTGGCTATATACTCCTCTGCGCCTCCCAATGCCCTTATGGTAGCCTCATGTAGAGGAATCATGATGTAGCTGCCGGCAAAGTCTCACGAGGGAATATAATCTCATATCCATTTGGATGTCTTTCCAAAGGCATAGGGCTAGAGCAACACAAACTGGGTTAAACCTTACCTTACTAATCCTATTGAGGCAAATAAAAAGCCTAAACTACTAGCATGCATGTAAAAAGAAAGAACTAGCTAGTACTAAATATTCTATGATCATCACAGAGTTTATAACATAATCTGTGATGATATTACATAAAACTATGCTAATGTGATGGTAGAATAAGAATATGCAAACATAACAGTGATGTACTATCTTCTCTAATTTTATGAAGTCTTCAACTTGTAACCGCTTGTCTTCCTCCTCTACCCTCTTCAAAATGTCTTCAAATTTCATGCTTTCTTCTTTGAACGAGTTGACTTTGTTGATGTAGTTGGATAAACCTTTTTTTGTTTGGCAACTCTCATTGGGAGTCGCCTTATATTTGCATCTTCATTCACCCTGCCGTCCCAACTTCTTTCCCTTGTTCGATTCTTCTTACTTTTTCCACTATGCTTAGGTGATAAATCACCTTTTCTTGCTGCCTCTGCCCTGCACTGTTGTATCATTGCATCTTCCTCACCTTCTTCATAAAAATCCCTCCCCAATATTACTGCATTTGGAATGTGTTGCAACAGATCTTGAGACACCAAAGCATTTCCATCTTCTTTATTAATCAATGCCACCTTGTTTTGTGTTTTGATTTTGGTTCTTTTCACACGTCCAGTGCTATCTACCTGAGGTGTATTTAGAGAGTTTAGAGGTTTGGAACTTACCAAAGCATCGAGCAACTTTCTGTCCTCCAAAGTGATAGTTGTTGGCCTTTTATCCCGCTGCTGCTGTCCACCAGTTGTGACTGCATATTGATCAGTCACACACATAGCAGCTGAATTGGTCATAAAAATCTGCTGCTGCGCAGTCGACTTTGCTCTAGATTTGTTTTGCTGCTGCCCAGTCGACTCTACTCCAGGATTTCTTGCATTCAACTGCTGCTCAATTGTTGGATACAACTGCTGCTGCTGCTGTCCAGTGTTAATTACTAGAATACTAGGAGTTGTACTGCTCGACAAGATCTGGTGCTGCCCATACTTCTTTACTACTGGTAATTCTTGCGAAGTTGTACCAGTTTCCTTATATTGCTGCCTAGTCTTTGGAATAAAATCAGGAGCTTTAGCATTAAGCTTGGTTCCTGATCCTACCTTAGAAGAGCTTCCAATTTTTGGCAAGGATGGTGTACCTACTGATAAGATTTCCTCATCACCACTACACCTCTCACCGTCATCAGTAGAATCCTCCGCAAAATCTACTCCCTAGTCTTCTTCATCATCGTAATCTAGTTGGTCAGCCCATAGCTTAGACTTTATTGCATTGCCTCACATTTGCTTTAACAATCTCATTGTTGTTTCCTGTGGACAACACTAACCCATGTTTTCCACAAGACTCCAACGATTGTGATGGTACTTCAAAGAAGGAAGTCTTCAATGTAACCAATGGTTGTTTAGGCATTTTAGTGTTTAACATCATTGCACTCTGAGCTTCTTTAATTATTTGTTGGACGTGAGGGTTAGAAAAATGCAATGTAGGAGTATTAGAGCTGTGTGACTTACTCCTTAACTCCTCTACATAATGTTTTTTGATGCCTGCTGCCGACCACTCCCTTCCTTGGCCAAATCTTCACTATCATGGACTTCTTTTTCACTGCTATTGCGTGGAATCAATTGTTTGTTCATTATATCATCTTTTAATGTTGTTGAATCCAGTTTCCCATCCTCCACAGCTGCCAACATTTCAAAAACATTTGAGCTGGAAACACAGTTCAAAGTTTTTGGTCGAACACCTGCAACATTTTTCCTAGGCGATAATACCTGCTTAGTAGGTGATTTTCCAGACGAAACTATGTTCCATTTTTCTCCATTTTTATTTGTATCATCACACATATCATCCAACTTCTCTTCCCCAACCTTAATTTCCAAATACACATCATTATCCCCATTCTCCTTACCTCCAGAAGACTGTGCTTCTCCCTCACGATTGACCACTGATGTTGTCAATTCCCCAATGTTTTGTCCAACTGTTACTTGAGCAATTGCTTCCATTCTATTGCCACATTGAGAATTACCATCAGTAGTGTCCTTTGAACCCGTATATGTTGCACCGTCAATAACTTCTCTATCTCCATGTTCCAATGTTTTTGATAAAACACCAGTTGCACTATTATCAATAGAAAACTTATCATATGCTGATACAATTGCATTTACTACATTATAAATCCTTGCTAAAGCTTGTCTAGCAGGGATATCACGTGTAGGTTTAGGAGGTACCTTATCAATCATTGAACCATCCCCTGCAACATTACCATTTGTTGCTCGATTGAGCAATTTATCATTGCTCGAGTTATGAGTTTCTTTCCCTCCCTCCTTTTGTAAAAACTGTTGATTGACCTGATTTTCCTTTGCAACTTCTTCTATCAATTTTCCATCTGAAGCTACTACTTCCTTAGCTCTTTGTTTAGCTCTTTTAGAATTTAGATAATCCCTAGCATCTCCTTGCATCTGCTCAGTCATGGTTACATCTATAACTAGCAGATTTCTCTCAACTGTTGCATCTGTTTTGGCCATCTCCTCTACACCTTGTTCTTTCAATAATCGACATGCTTTATCATCATGTCCTTGATGCTTGCAATATCTGCAGTACTTTGGAAGATTATCATAAACAACTTCCTGATAATGCACAATTTTTTTACCTGTAGCTTTGTCGACCATCAAAATTTTAACCTTCTTAGGATGTTTGTCCAAAATCTAAAATTACCTTAACTCTAGCCGCGCTAGGTCGTGTTCTTTCTTGCGCTGCCTTGTCCACAACAAGAGCTTTACCAACAGCTGAAGCAATGGATATCAACAACCTCTTGGCGAAGAAGTTAGACGGCAGACCTGGAAAAGAAATCCATACGACTGCCATGGACGTTTCCTCCTTTGGATTGAATTCTAACGTCCATGGGAATGTTATAAAAAAGAATTCATCACCTTTAGCCTTGAAATAACCAGTTGATCGTGATAAAAACATAACATAGTCGTTATATAGATCAAATCTAATTAAAATATGGCAAAATTCCAGCAGCCCTATATTGCAGCGACCTTGAATATCGAATTGCGACGAAACAATTTTTCTAAACTCCTGTAGATCAGATTTACCGTATGAAAACTTCATTATAACAGCTTGATGCAATCCTTCCTATCTTGTGAATTGTTTGATCTCATCCATTGAGAACTCTATTGCTGGTTCACCATGAACGATTGTCACTGGAACCAAATCAAACTTCGATGCAACAACTTCCTTTAGACGTAACTGATCAACATATAACAGTTTTAAATTGTTGTTTGTTGTTGTATCATTAGATTTTTGGATCATCTCTCCCATAACCAAAGGCTGGGGAGAGATTGCAGCATCCATGGCTGCCCAAGCTCAAGAAACATGCCAAACCTAGAGAGAGAAAGAAGAGATAGGGGAGAGCATTTGGCCGTTGAGTTTTGGTTTAGGTTTTTTTTTTAAATAATCCACTGGGGCATTGCTTTTTTGTTTAGAAAATACACTAGGCAGGGCCTATGGCTAGTTTTTATATATAAAGAAAACTAAACAACATATGGAGTTATCTCACTATAAGCGAGATGATAATGTATGATACTTATTACACATAGCCTACTACCAATATTGGACTTAACTAGTCCAGTATTAGTATCACAAATTGATCTAGAATAATAAATTTTGTATGCACATAGTTGAAATCCAATGCACCACATATTAAACCAGTGTTTGCACTTCAATGCCTTTGTGTAGCTAACCTTGTTGCATCTACCATTTTTCCTCTTTCCTGGAGTGTGTTGAAGTATGAAGTATGCTGAAGTGTGTTGTGTGCTGAAGTAGTCTGCTAAAGTGTGCTAAAGTAGTCTGGTGAAGTGTGCTGACTTGTGCTGAAGTAGTCTGAGTGGTGTGCTGAAGTAGTCTGAGAAGTGTGCTGAAGCTTGCTAAAGTGTGCTGAAGTAGTCTGCTAAAGTGTGATGTATTGTGCTGAGGTGTGCTGAGATGTGTTGAAGTGTGCTGAAGTAGCCTGCTCAGGAGTGCTAAATTATGTTGAAGTGTGCTGCAGTGTACTGAAGTGTGCTGAAGAAGTCTGAGTGATGTGCTGAAGTAGTCTGAGTGATGTGCTGAAGTGGTCTGAGTAGTGTGCTGAGGTGTGCTGAAGTGTACTGTAGTGTGCTGAGGTGTGCTGAAGTGTGCTGAGGTTTGCTGAGGTGTGCTGAAGCATCCTGAAGACATATTTGTCACCTTTCCTTCCCCAAGGGAGTGAGTACTTAGTGTACTGTTCTTCCTTCTTTGTTTTTTCATACTTATGCATGTCACCTTTCCTTCTTTTAGGGAATGAGCACCAAGTGATAATACCACCCTTGGAAGTCGTAGTAGGTGACAAGGTATGAGTATAATATCGTTTCCTGCAAAAAAGAAAATAAGGTTTGTGTAAAAAGTGTTCTCCTTGTACCCTTCCCAAAGGATTTGTACATCTTGAACACGTGTTATTTCTATAGCCTTGCATCTCCCTGTCACCATATTTCTAAGTGTTCCAATCTCCCTGTATTTTGAATTATATACTTGTTGTCCTAAAACTCCAAGTTCAACAGACCTCCTTTTTCCACACTTCCCAATTCGATTAAACATTCTGGACAATGGACCCTTTCTTTTCTTCTAATGATACTACTTGTATTGTTGCCTATCTCCCAATGAATTCTAGTCCCTTCCTCTTCCTTATTCCCAATTCGATTATACTTTCTGGACATTGACCTTATTGAATACCACTTTTCTATCTCTGTGTTTTGTTTCATATGTACCTCCAAATCTGGTTCTCCTACCCTTACTCTCCCTTGTCCAAATTGTCCTCTTCGGTTTAACATTCTAGACAGTGTTCTTAAATTTGACGTATGTTTGGTATTCCCCTCCATTACCTCTCCTATCTCTCCATCTATTCTTTCCCATGAACGCCACATTTCCATTTTCTTCAGTTTTTTCCTTCTCCAATCAATGCTATTATTTGTCTTAACTGTCCTTCCAGTCGATTGAGTGCTAGGCACTGATACCACCACATGAAATTTTGTCAAGGCAAAGGACAATAGCATTGTGAGAATACCTGCAAAACAAACAATAAAGTTAGTGAAACTTTGGACATCCATGATCTCCTCATTACTTATTTGACCATGGCACTCTATGACTCTATATGTTGAGACTTAAAATTTGATCACTCCACTCTCCTCCCTGCAGATTCGAGTGAAGTAATCACCACTTTCCAGCACCTCTTTTCTTCTTGCCTTCCTAACACTTTCACCTCTTAATTTCTTGCAATCTTGATCATCAAATTTGGCCATTGATGTTTATCTTCATTGACTATCCTCCTACCTATTGCATCAAGCTCCCAATAGTCGTAGCATTCAAAGTCTCCCGTATCTAGAGCATGATTGGCTAAATGATCTGCCAATCTATTTCCCTCTCTATATGTGTGAGACACTTTAATATTGTACTCCTTCTTCATTTTCTTTATCTCTTCTATCTGATCCACAATAGTCCAGGGTGGTTTCCATGAGCCTTCTATAATGTTGTTTTGTAGCATTGAGTCAGTTTGCACCCAAATCTGAGTATAATTCATCTGCCTACATATTCTAAGTGCTTCAACCATTGCCATAGCCTCTGCTACATTATTTGAACCTTCATTAATTTCTCTTGCTACTGCATACTTGACATCACCACCATCATCCCTCAGACAAAATCCGATGGCACTTCTACCTGGATTTCCTCTGCTTGCACCATCACATTTCACCTTAATCCATCATTCTTCAGAGAATTCCCATATCACTTTCTCATGTTTAAGTGTAGGAGTGTACTTCTGCAACATATTGAGCAATTCAGACCGCTTATGGGGCCTATTCAGTCCAGGTTTCCTCACTTGTACCAGTGATTGTAAGGTTGTAGATACCTGATATACTACACAACTGTTTGAGACTACCTCCCCATATTTCAAATTGTTTCTCCTCTTCCACAATTCCTACAAAATACATGCTGGAAGGGCCTGCATTATTGGCTTAATTCTAGGAATAACTCGAGCAGTCCAGTATTTAGGGATTGCTTGGTGTAGTGTCAAACCTTCTATTGAGATTCCAGCTCTTTGAGTGAAGTACTTCCACACTGTTTTATTAGCATTCGATAAGAGAATAAGTGCACTAATGTTTCTTTCTTTGGCTCAGCACAACACCAGCATTTAGATGGCATACAATATCCCAATCTTCTTATAAAATCATCTAGAGGAAACCTAGCTTTCCAAACCTTCAACATAAAGAATGAAATCTTCAATGGCAATCCCTTTACCCACATCATTTTATATGCCAAGCTAGGATTGTCTCACCTTCTCAAATACTCCCATGCAGACTTGATACTGAAATTACCATTTGTTTCAAGCATCCAGATGGGCATGTCCAGTGTATTATGCATTACTGGAGGTGGGACATTATATATGATATGTTGTGCGAATTCTTCTGGCAGAACCATGTGTAATCTGTCTCCATTCCATGCATAGTTGTCTACCAAATCACTCACATTATGAAGCTCCTCATCCACTCCAAACTGTTGAGGTATTAATAAGTAAATTGCTCCCAACCTTGTCCAGTTATCATACCAAAAACGTGCAAACCCCATTCGTGGCTTCCATAGTATTTGATGTTCAACAATTTCCCTACATTCAATCATCTTTCTCCATACGTCTGAACCGTCTCTCCAAGGAACAATGGCTGCATTTAGTTTCTTGCAGTATTTTTGACTCATAAATGAGCTCCATAATCTTGGTTTTGTTCGAAAGTTCCACCAAAGCTTACAAAAAAATGCCTTGGACACATCGTGAAGTGACCTGAGACCAATACCTCCCTCTTCAACTGGCATACACAAATTTTCCCATGATGCCCAATGTCTTGAGGTGCCTCTTATATTACTGCTCCAGAAAAACTGCGCAAAAATCTTATGTTATATGTTGATCACATTACTAGGGGGATTTACATCAGATAATAAGTGAGTTGGCATGCTCTGTAAAACACTTTTGATCAGTACCATTCTGCCTCCTATGGACAACAATTTTCGTTTCCACGACTGAAGTTTATCCATTATTTTTGTGATCAATCCTTGATAGTAATCAACTCTTTTCCTTGCGTAGAAAATTGGACAGCCTAGATATGTAAATGGGAATTCTTGTCGTGCAATGCTAGTAATTCTTTCCACCTCTCTCACCACCTCATCCTCTACCAAGTGATGCATATATATTGCAGACTTATCTTTGTTCACCAGTTTCCCAGATGCTGCCTCATATGAACTTAAGACACTCATAATTAGTCTTAGTGAGATTGCATCATAAGAAGAAAATATAATGGTGTCATCTGCGTAGGATAAATGGTTTATTTTTGGACTCCATTTAGGGAGACCAAATCCACAGAATTGCTGTTGTTGATGTAAAGAGTTCAATCCTCGATATAATGCTTCAGTAGACAAAATGAACAATGTAGGTGACAACGGATCTCCTTGTTTGACTCCCCTCGATGACTTGAAAAATCCATTAGGCTATCCATTCACCAGGATAGAGTACCAGTTATTCCCAATCAAGTCAAAAATCATTCCTATGAAACCTTCTTCAAATCCCAACTTCCTCAACATCTTAGTGAGGAATAACCATGAAAGCCTATCATACGCCTTTGCCATATCCAATTTAATTACTACGTTTGGGCCTGCCTTGGTCCTGAGCCTTATATCTGTTATGATTTCCTGTGTTAGCAACACATTTTCTACAATGCTCCGTCCCTTAACAAATCCTGCTTGTTCTTCTGAGATCAAACTCGGCAATATCCCCACCATTCTTTCGTGAATTACTCTTGAAAAAATCTTATTCACAAAATTACTCAGACTGATTGGTCTAAAATCTGCAAAAAGATTAACCTCCTTCTTTTTGGGCAACATGACAATGTTTGTGTGTGTAACACATTTAGGCAGCTGTTGTCCACAGAAAAAGGCCAGAACCATGTTGTATATGTCTTCTTCGATTATGTCCCAACAAGAATGGAAAAAAACTCCAGTATATCCATTTGGACCTCCTGCTAAATCGCCATTCAAACCAAACACTGCCAATTTAATTTCCTGTTTAGTAGGCATACTCCTAAGCTATTCATTTTGATCTTCGTTAACCATGCTGCGCACACAGTTAAGTATATCAAAGTTAGTTGGTACCACAGTTTCACAAAATTGCTCCTTGAAGAAATTGATTGCCTCGACTGCAATCTGCTCCTCATCTTCAATCCAATTCCCAGAACTATCTTTTATTCCTTTTAATTTCAACCTTTTACTTCTCCCATTGACTTGAGCATGGAAAAATCTGGTATTTCTATCCCCATCTTTGAACCAATTCATGCCAGCTTTTTCTCTCCAGAATTGTTCCTCCAATGCCAAGTATTTGATCATTTCATCTTGAACTTTCTGCAATCTCTGCCTATTCATCTGATTAGGAGCAACTTCGAACTGTCTTTCATGGACCATCACAACTTCTTCTAAGCTCAAAATTCTCTGAAATATATCCCCATATGCACTCTTGGTCCATCTGGACAAAGCTTTCTTCAACTTAGGGTTGAAGATGACAAAATGATTTGCACAGAAATCAGCTGTCCAATTTTCTTTGACTACCTCTTTGAATGTATCATGTTTTACCCATAAATTGAGGAATCTGAATGGATTCTTGATTGGTGTAGCCTCTATATCGCATTTCAACAACATATGATAGTGGTCAGATCTGACTTTGGATAAATGAGTGACTTCCAATCCTGGAAAAGTCTGCTGCAGTTCACTGTTGCCAAGACACCAATCGAGCCTCTTGAAAATACAATCATCTTCAGACCTTCCATTCCACCAGGTGAAAATTCTCCCCTTAAATCCCAAATCTGTTAAATTACAGGTATTGATGCAATGTCTAAAATCATCCACCTCATTCGGTGACACAGGTAAACCACCAAACTTCTCCTCCTCATCCCAAATGACATTGAAATCACCTCCCACAAGCCATGGTAATGACATATCTGAGGCCATAGCATATAGAGAATCCCATAATTATATTCTTTTAATAGCATCATACTTAGAATACACCAATGTAAGCATAAATTCCACATGTGATTATGTATGAAATAATTTCAAAGTGCGCTGATGTACCAGGTTGTATACTATCGTCACCTCAACTACTTCATCAATGAAAGCCCATATCTTATTTGAAACATTCACTACTGCCTGGGCTAATCCAATTCTCCTTCTGTACCTCTCTACTTTACTAGACTGTTGCTTAGGATCCATGATTCCTATAAATTCAAAATGATGTTGTCTGTGCATTGTTATCAATCTTTCAAAGGCCTGCATAGTATTAACAGACCTTACATTCCATATCAATGCATCCATTAAAGGTTTTGGGATTTTGAGAGTGTTCTCCTCATTTGTACTGCTCCTGTTGGGGCTATTGTTGTATCCTACCCTTTCTTTCTTCTTCCTTTGACTGCTGATTTCCCTTTCTCCATGTGCCTTGGATATAGGTCACCCTGCCTAGCCACATTGATGAAATTTTGTGTTGATGATTCTTCATCCATGACTTTGTTGACATGCTCAACTTGAAAATTATCCTCATCAATTATTACATGGTCTACCTTCTTCTTCATATCTGTTACTGTCTTTTTCCCAGTGTTAGTATCAATTTGTCTCAGGTTCGATGGAGTAGTGCTACCCACTGTAAGTATATTAGTACTCTGATCTCTTGCTCCTTTTGGTTTACTTTTTGAATTAACTATGCAATCATCTGTTGCCACCTTCCCTACTATCTCATGTCTCTTATTCAATAATACTTCTATTGTCCCCCCAGGATCACCAAGATCCCCAGGATCACCAGGATCATCCTCTTCATACATTATATCATTGTCAACATTAACTTGTGTCTGAACAGGAGGTGCTTTGAGTTGCTCCTCCCTAGGCAATTTTTCTTTATTTTTACCTTTCCCCCTTTGATCCTCCTCTATATTTGTATCACTTCCACCTTCATCCTCACTTGTCATCTCATCAGGAATATCTCCTTCCTCAAAGTCAACTTCTGTCTGATCAGCCCAAAGTCTACTACCTTTCCACTTTATCCTCTCGTTGGTTTGGAATTTGACAAAATATTCATCTACGACGTGATCATTATCTTCCTTGTTTCCCAGTTCTGCATCAATTCTAGTGTCCTGAGTTGGAACCTCTTGACATGATGTGTTGGTTGCAACCATGTCGTCATTGAAGGTTCTCTGCACCCACTGTGCAGTAGACTCTTTTTGTTGCTTATCGACCATAATATTCCCATTGTTCCTGATTTGTTCTTAGTTGTTATTTTTACTGTGATCATATTCACTGTAGGAGCAGCAGAGTTAGCATTAGGGATACCCAAATTAATATTTTTCCCAGTTGGTACTGAAGTATCCTTCTTCTTTGACTTGTCCCTCCTAGGTGATATAGGTTTAAAAGCTGGTGCTGCAGGATTGAGACTGGATATTTCCTTATGATTCTGCACAGATGGTTCATCAGTGTGTCCATCAACTAAGGCTAGTTGATCATTTGCCTCATTACTTTCCACCTCCAAAATGGCAAACTAATTTGCAGTTTGAACCTGTGGGGGTTACTTCAGCATTCTCATTCTGAAGTGGAACAATTTCTTGTCCAGTTTTAGCTACTACTTTAGCATGTTTATCCTTTCCTTTGCCTCTATTATCTCTAACTTCTTTCCATTGAGTACCAACATTGCCAACAACTATTCCACTCGATAAAATCATTATAGGAGCAATATCTTTCCTTTTTTCATTATTATTTCCATGCGTCAATGTTTCATTGCCTCCAGTCTGCTCAACCACCCTATTTTCCATAAGTTCAGGGTGCAATCTCCAGCACTCTAGCATATCATGGCCCTGAAGCTTACACTCCTTGCAATATTTAGGTAGATAATCATACCTAATATTAATCCACTAAGTCCTTATCTCACCAGTTCCATCAGATTCAATATCCATACGTACTTTTTTAGGATGCTCAGCTAACAGGTCTACTAATACTTTAACAAGAGCACAACTAGGTCGATTCTTGTTCACAGTTTCCATATCCAAGTGTAATGGTGTACCTACTGCTGAAGCTAATGAAAAAGGCTTTCCTTTACAAATAAAGTTGGCAACAGATTTGGGAACGAAATCCAAGCCATGACTTTAGGAGTTTCCTCATCTAATTTAAATTTTGCATCATACAAAAGAGTTCGCAACTGGAATTCCTTCCCAAATTTGTCTTTAACATAATACACTAATTTCGACGTAAAATCAATGTAGTCTTTCCATAATGTCAGTCTAATCAGAATGCGTCTATCCCTAAGAAAACCAATGTTACACTCACCTTTGATTCCACGCTGCATGGGAATAATTCTACGTAATTCTTGAATTTCTGGCCAATCGTATGAAAACTTACATACCACAGCAAACTTCAAACCTTCAAGAATATTCATACGTTCAACTTATGACTCCATAAACTTCACCATAGGTTGCCCTTGAAGGAAAGTGGCTCGACTCAATGGAATAGGATCAACATGTAGGGCTCGTTCATGCACATCAGTATTGTTTGTCGCTGGCTTTAGTGCTTTCACGTAATCCATGGCTTGGGGAGTGTTGTTTGGATTCATAGAGGGCTGGATTATGTTGGGGAGTGGATGTGGAGGTGGCCCAGCCACCGGCCAGATTGGCCTTGGTAGTGAATAAAGAGCCTTCGAGCTGCTGTCGCCTCCTGATCGCCAATCTCCAGAGCTCTCAAGCTCTTGGACGTGTTTTTTTTTCTGGGGCATTGCATTTTTTTTTAATAATCCACTAGGCCGGGCCTAGGGCTAGTTTTTATAGATAAAGAAAAAACTAAAAAACATGTGAAGTTATCTCACTATAAGTGAGATGATAGTGTATGATACTTATTACACATAGCCTACTACCAATATTGGACTTAACTAGTCCAATATTAGGATCACAAGTGGATCTAGAATAATAAATTTTGTATGCACATAGTTGAAATCCAATGCTCCACATATTAAACCAGTGTTTGCACTTCAATGCCTTTGTGTAGCTAACCTTGTTGCATCTACCATTTGTCCTCTTTCCCGGAGTGTGCTGAAGTATGAAGTATAATGAAGTATGCTGAAGTGTGCTGTAGCCTGCTGAAGTGTGCTGAAGTAGTCTGCTGAAGTGTGCTGAAGTGTGGTGAATGTGCTGAATTGTGCTGAAGTAGTCTGAGTGGTAGTCTGAGTGGTGTGCTGAAGTGGTCTGAGAAGTGTGCTGAAGTGGTCTGAGTAGTGTGCTGAGATGTGCTGAAGTATGCTGAAGTGTGCTGAAGTATGCTGAGGTGTGATAAAGTGTGCTAAGCTGGGGTTGTATTGTGAGGTCCTAACTAGGACTGCCCAGCCTAGTAACTTCCATCCTGGAGTGTGCTGAAGTAGTGTGCTGGAGTTTGCTGAAGTGTGTTGAAGTGCGCTGAGGTAGTCTGCTGAAGTGTGCTGGAGTGTGCTGAAGTGTGCTGAGATGTGCTGAAGCGTGATGAAGTAGTCTGCTGAGGAGTGCTGAAGTATGCTGAAGTACGCTGAAGTGAGCTGAAGTGTGCTTAAGTATAGTCTGCTGAAGCTTTCTGAAGTGTGCTGAAGAAGTCTGAGTGATTTGCTGAAGTAGTCTGAGTGGTGTGTTGAAGTGGTCTGAGTAGTGTGCTGAGGTGTGATGAAGTGTGCTGAAGTGTGCTGAGGATTGGTGAAGTATGCTGAAGTAGTCTGAAGACATATTTGTCACCTTTCCTTCCCCAAGGGAGTGAGTACTTAGTACTAATACCACCCATAGGGGTCGTATTGAGTGACAAATATGAGAACTATAGTGTGACCTGCAAAAAAAGAAAACACATGTTAGTAGAAAAAATGCCACCATGTACTCCTCCCTTAGGATTTGTACAGAGTGAAGGGTTTAGGGTTTAGGGTTTGTCTTCATCCTCAACATTCTTCAAAATGTCATCTAACTTCATGATTTCTTTTTTGAAAGGTTGGACTTTGTTGACGAAGTTGGAACAACCTGTTTTTGTTTGGCAACCCTCATCGGAAGTCGCCTTATGTTTGCATCTTCACTCACCTTGCGTCCCAACTATTTTTTCTTGTGTGAGACTTCCTACTTTTTCCCCTATGCATAGGTGATAAATCACCTTTTCTTGCTGCCTCTGCCCGGTATATTGTTCATGTCGATCGTGCATTCTGAGCGTCTTTGATAATCTTTTCGACGTGAGGACTGGAAAAATGCAAGGTAGGTGTATTGGTGCTGTGTGCTTTCTTGGTCGTCAAATCCTCAAGCAAATTATTCTCAAAATCCGCAGTTGGAACTATTTCCTTTGACGTACCTAAATAAAGCTCATTAGCCTTGGCAATTTGCTGCTCTATTACACTACCCGAAGATCTGTTTTTTCGATCTTTTACACTTGTGCTACCCTGCACTAGTTGCAATATGTTTGTAGAAGCCTTCTCACCTTGCTCATGTACACTGATCAAAGCATCAAAAAAGTTAGAACATTTGAAGTTTTCTGTTGCCCTTTCCATTTTTTTAAGATCTGAATCCACTTTCTTGCTAGGTGATCGATGTACTGCTGACCAACCCTTAGGGACAACCATTTTTTTAAGATCTGATATTTGTTCGGGACATCAAATACGACCCAAGGAACCATAACCAATGCTTCGCAATGATCAAGTTACATTTTGTAGCATTTTATGGCAATTAAACTGGAATTCTGCCAGTCTTGCTTGTATTATCGCCTGCCATGGTCCAGGCCGGGCGGCTTGGTACGGAGATGGTACTGGGCCGCATGATATTTGTCCGGGATATTAAATATGACCACGGAACCATAACCAGCGCTTCGAAATGATCAAGTTACATTTTGTTTTCATTTTATGGCAATTAAACTAGAATTCCGCCAGTCGTGCCTGTATTATCGCCTGCCATGGTCCAGGCCGGATGCTTTATTACGGAGCTGGTACAGGATCGCATGATATTTATCTTGGACATCAAATACGACCCACAGAACCATAACCAACTCTTTGAAATGATCAAGTTACATTTTTTGGCATTTTATGGCAATTAAACTGGAATTCCGTCAGTCGTTCATGTATTATCGCCTGCCATGGTCCAGGCCGGACGCCTTGGTACAGAGCCGGTACCGGGTCTCATGATATTTGTCCGGGACATTAAATATGACCCAAGGCACCATAAACAACGCTTCGAAATGATCAAGTTACATTTTTTGGCATTTTATAGAAATGAAACTGGAATTTCGCCAGTCGTGCCTGTATTATCGCCATCCATGGTCCAGGCCGGATGCCTTGGTATGGAGCCGGCACCGGATAGCATTATATTTTTCCGGGACATCAAATACAACCAGAGGAACCATAACCAACTCTTCCAAATGATCAAGTTACATTTTTTGGCATTTTATGGCAATTAAACTGGAATTTCGCCAAGTCGTGCCTGTATTATCGCCTACCATGGTCCAGGTCGGACTCCTAGGTACGGAGCCTGTACCGGATGTCATGATATTTGTATGAGACATCAAATACGACACAAGGAACCATAACCAACTCTTCGAAATGATCATGTTACATTTTTTGGCATTTTATGGCAATTAAACTTGAATTTCGCCAATCATGCCTGTATTATCGCCTGCCATGGTCCAGGCCGGATGCCTTGGTGCAGAGCCATTACCGGATCACATGATATTTTTCTGGGACATCAAATACGACCCAAGGAACCATAACCAACACTTCGAAATGATCAAGTTACATTTTTTGACATTTTATGGCAATTAAAATAAAATTCCGTCAGTCGTGCATGTATTATCGCCTGCCATGGTCCACGCCGGACTCCTTGGTACGGAGCCGGTATAGGATCACATGATATTTTTCCGGGATATGAAATATGACCCAAGGAACCATAACCAACGCTTTGAAATGAGCAAGTTACATTTATTGGCATTTTATGACAATTAAACTAGAATTCCGACAGTCATGTCTATATTATCCCCTAACATGGTCCAGGCCGGACGCCTTGGTATGGAGCCGGTACCGGGTCACATGATATTTTTCCGGGATATGAAATATGACCCAAGGAACCATAACCAACGCTTCGAAATGATCATGTTACATTTTTTGGCATTTTATGGCAATTAAACTGGAATTTCGCCAGTCGTGCCAGTATTATCGCCTGCCATGGTCCAGGCTGGACGCCTTGGTACGGACATGGTACTAGGTCGCCTGATATTTGTGCGGGACATTAAATATGACCCAAGGAACCATAACCAACGATTCGAAATGATCAATTTACAGTTTTTGGCATTTTATGTCAATTAAACTGGAATTCTGACAGTCGTGCCTGTATTATCACCTGCCATGGTCCAGGCCGGACACCTAGGTACGAAGCCGGTACCGGGTTCCATGATATTTGTTCGGGATATGAAATATGACCCAAGGAACCATAACCAACGCTTCGAAATTATCAAGTTACTTTTTTTGGCATTTTATGACAATTAAACTAGAACTCCACCACTTGTGCCTGTATTAACGCCTGCCATGGTCCAGGTCGGACGCCTTGGTACGGAGCCGATAAAGGATTGCATGATATTTTTCTGGGATATCAAATATGACCCAAGGAACCATAACCAACGCTTTGAAATGATCAAGTTACATTTCTTGTCATTTTATGGCAATTAAACTGGAATTCCGCCAGTCGTGCCTGTATTATCGCCTGCCATGGTCCAGGCCGGACGCCTTGGTACGGAGCCGGTACCGAGTCACATAATATTTGTCCGGGACATTAACTATGACCCAAGGAACCATAACCAATGCTTCGAAATGATCAAGTTACATTTTTTGGCTTTTTATGGAAATTAAACTGGAATTTCGCCACTCGTGCCTGTATTATCACATCCATGGTACAGGCCAGGCGCCTTTGTATGGAGCTAGTACTGGATCGTATGAAATTTTTCCGGGACATGCAATACAACCTAAGGGAAAAGGAGTATTTGAAACACAACAGCCCACACAATTGAAAGTAAGAACCCTAAACGCTCTCTCCTCTCTCTACTTTCTCTCTCTAGGTCGTCTCCTTCGTTTAGGGCAGCCATGGCTGCTGCGTCCTCTCCCCAGCCTTTGGCTATGGGAAAGGCAAACACCATAGAAACAACAACAAATAATAATCTAAAAAAGCTATATGCTGATCAGTTACGTCCAAAACAATCTGCCACAATTTTGTTTGATTTGGTTCCTGTGACGATTGAGCATGGTGAGCCAATGATAGAGTTCTCAATGGATGAAGTTAATCAATTCACAAGAGAGGAAGGACTGCATCAGGCTGTTATCATGAAGTTCTCATACGGGAAACCTGTCCTTCAAGAGTTCAAAAAAGTTTTCTCGTCACAATTCGATATTCAAGGTCGTTGTAAAATAGGACTGCTGGAATTTCGTCATATATTAGTTAGATTTGATCTCTACAGTGATTATGTTCAGTGTTTATCAATATCAACTGGTTATGTCAAGGAAAAAGGCAAGGAATTCTTTTTCAGAACTTTCCCATGGACGTTAGAATTCAATCCTAAAGAGGAGACGTCCATGGCAGTGGTGTGGATCTCGTTTCCAGGTCTGCCGCCCAATTTCTTCGCTAAGAGTTCCTTGATGTCAATTGCATCAGATATAGGTAAACCTCTTAGTGTGGACAAGGCAACTCAGGATAAAACTAGACCTAGTGCTGCTAGAATAAAGGTTATTATTGATCTTCTGGGAAAACATCCTAGAAGGTTAAAATTTTGATAGTTGATAGAGTTACCGGTAAAACAATAGTGCAATACCAGGAAGTTGTGTATGAAAATATTCCAAAATATTGCACATATTGCAAACATCAAGGTCATTGCAATAAAACATGTCGATAGTTGAAAGAACAAGGTTTAGAGGAGCTTACAACAACAATTGCGTCACTTGAGGGACTGGGCAAAGTGGATAAATTACAAGGAGATGCCAGGGATTTTCTAAACGCAAAAAGAGCTGGTCAACTAGAAGGTGAAGTAGCAAAAATAAGGTTGATGGAGCAGCAGGCTTCACAAACAGAAGGAGGGAAACAGATTGTGAATAAAAATAATGATGTGATAATTGATCGAGCAGATATGGATAGCATTGAAGGTGATGTCTCAAAGGTAGATAAGGGTCCCCATCCACCCTATCGAGATGTACCTGCTACAAGAGCTTTAGATACGATCTCCAATGTGGTGAATCCAATTGTGCAAGCTTATGACAAGCTAGCTAGTGCTGCAGCTATTTTATCATCTGGTACAACGTCAAAGGGTGTTACAGATCGTGTTGCAGCTGTTACAGGCTCTAAAATTGATTGTGTTGAGGTAGCTGAACAAGTAAGTAATGTAGCGGAGGTCATAGCAGGTGAAGTTCAATTTTCCAAGACGCAAGGTCATGAAGGAGTTGTGACTCTAGTGGAAGGAACTCCTACAGGTGATAAGGCTGCTAATGCAGGCAAAACTTGTTACAGACGAACTATTGCCCAAACTTCAGGGATTGAAAAACCTGGGTATATGGGCATAGAACTGGAAAATAGAACTGGGAATTTAGTTGGGGATGATAAGGGAGGTGATAGAAACAAAGAGGAAGAAGATTGGAACGTGGTAACCCCCAGAAAATCCCCCACAAATAACGGGCTCTCACCAAAAAAACAGACTCAAGGTGTTCGATCAAATGACACTAACATCGTGGCCAACACAAATTCCTTCAAGATTCTTGCAGCTGATAGCGAGTTTGGAGGTGATGCAACTGGTCTAAGTGATAATGTGTTATCTAAGGAGGTGGTACTATGCCCAAGCAACGACAAGGAAAGGCAGGACAATGACAATTTAACTAAGGAAAGTGCTGCTCGACTAAATGCCACAAAGAATAAACTGGTGGACAAAAATCTGGGCAAGCAAGCACATAGTTCAAATATCCCAACACTGCAATTCTCAAGCCCTCATGTGGAACAAATTATAAGAGAAGCCCAGAATGCAATGTTGGTCAATAATATAGTTAATCACCCATTGGTTACATTAAATACATCCGTATTTGAAGTACCATCACAGTCGTTTGAGACTTGTGGTGAGAATGGTGGTGATCATGGACAGATGGTGTTATCCACAGGAAACAATAATGATATCATTAAAGCAAATGTGAGGGAGATGGTAAGTAACTCTAAGATATGGGATGATCAACGTGAATATGATGATGAAGAAGACTTGGGGGTTGATTTTGTAGAGGATTTTTCTGATAGTGAGAGATGTAGTGGTGATGAGGTAGTTTCACTAACTTGTCCAAATGTGAAAACTCCAGACTTCAACTCCAATTCTAAGCAGCAAGGTGGAAGTTCAGCTGGTGTTAATTCTGGACAGTAGAATCCAGGAGCTGTAGCATTTGCTGGACATCATCAACATGATGAAAGGATACCAGCACTGCTCGATGCATTGGTTCCTTTAAATTTGGGGAGAGATATTTATGAAGAAGGTGAAGAAGATGCAATGTTACAACAGTGTCGGGCAGAGGCATCAAGAAAAGGTGATCTATCACCAATGCATAGTGGACAACGCAAGAAATATCATACAAGGGACAAAAGTTGGGATGGAAGGGTACATGAAGATGCAAACATAAGGCGACTTCCGATGAGAGTTGCCAAACAAAAGCAGGCCATCCAAACTACGTCTACAAAGTCCAATCGTTCAAAGAAGAAAGCATGAAGTTTGAAGACATTTTGAAAAGGGATGAGGAAGACTTCAAGAGTCTACAAATTGAAGATTTCACAACATTAGAGAAGAGGGAGCAGTATTGTTTTTCTTACATTTTCTTATTCTACCATCACATTAGCATAGTTCTATGTAATATCATCATAGAGTATGTTATAAACTCTGTGATGATCATAGAATATCTAGTTCTAGCTAGTTCTTTCTTTTTACATGCATAACGTCAGTGAGGGTTTTTCTTTGCCTCAATAGGATTAGTAAGGTAAGGTTTAGCCCAGTTTGTGTTGCTCTAGTCATATGCCGTTGGAAACATATCCAACTGGCTATGAGATTATATGCTCTCGTGAGACTTTGCCGGCAGCTACACCATGACTCCTCTACATGAGGCTGCCATAAGGGCAATGTGAGACGCAGATGAGTGATTATATAGCTAAGGCATAGTAGCAACACAAATGGTCTATTGTCCCCCTTATTTGTACTCATCCTATGTGGTTCGTTTTTGCTTTTATTATTAATAAAATAGCCCTAGGCACCAGCCTAGTGGTTTTGCCAAAAAAAAAAAAATACAACCCAAGGAACCATAACAAACTCTTAGAAATGAGCAAGTTACATTTTTTGGCAATTAAACTAGAATTCCGCCAAGTCGTGCTTGTATTATCGCCTACCATGGTCCAGGCCGGATGCCGTGGTACGTAGCCAGTACCGAATCGCTTGATATTTGTCCGGGATATCAAATAAGACTCAAATAACCATAGCCAAAACATCGAAAATATCAAGTTACATTTTTTGGCATTTTATGGCAATTAAACTGGAATTCCGCCAAGTCGTGCCTTTATTATCGCCTGCCATGGTCCAGGCCGGACACCATGGTACGTAGCCGGTATCGAATTGCATGATATTTGTCAAGGACATCAAATATTACCCTAGGAACCATAACCAAAACTTCGAAATGATCAAGTTACATTTTTTGGCATTTTATGGCAATTAAACTGGAATTCAGCCTCTCGTGCCTGTATTATCGCCATCCATGGTCCAGGCCGGACGCCTTGGTATGGATCCGATACCGGATCGCATGATATTTTTCCGGGACATCAAATACAACCCAAGAAACCATAACCAACTCTTCCAAAGGATCAAGTTGCATTTTTTTGACATTTTATGGGTATTAAACTAGAATTCCGCCAAGTCGTTCCTGCATTATCGCCTTCCATGGTCCAGGCCGGACGCCTTGGTACGTAGCCGATACCGAATCGCGTGATATTTTTCCGGGATATCGAATACAATCCAAGGATTCATAAGCAACTCTTCGAAATGATCAAGTTACAATTTTTGGAATTTTATGGCAATTAAACTGGACTTCCGCTAGTCGTGCCTATATTATTGCCCGCCATAGTCCAGGTCGGACCCCTTGGTAGGGAGCCGGTACCGGATCACATGATATTTATCCAGGACATCAAATACGACCCAAGGAACCATAACCAACGCTTCGAAATGATCAAGTTACATTTTTTGGCATTTTATGGCAATTAAACAGGAATTCCGCATGTCGTGCCTGTATATCGCCAGCCATGGTCCAGGCCGGACGCCTTGGTACGGAGCCGGTACTAGATATCATGATATTTATCCGGGACATCAAATACGACCTAAGGAACCATCACCAACGCTTCAAAATGATCAAGTTACATTTTTTGGTACTTTATGGTAATTTAACTGGAATTCCGCTAGTCGTGCCTATATTATCGCCTGCCATGGTCCAGGCCAGACGCCTTGGTACAGAGCCATTACCGGATCGCATGATATTTCTCAAGGACATTAAATACGACCCAAGGAACCATAACCAACGCTTCGAAATGATCAAATTATATTTTTTGGCATTTTATGGCAATTAAACTGGAATTCTGGAAGTCGTGCCTATATTATCGCCTGCCATGGTTCAGGCTAGATGCCTTGGTACAGAGCCGATACCGGATCTCATGATATTTTTCCGGGACATCAAATATGACCGTAGAAACCATAACTAACTCTTCGAAATGATCAAGTTATATTTTTTGGCATTTTATGGCAATTAAACTAGAATTCCATCAGTCGTGCATGTATTATCGCCTGCCATGGTCCAGGCCGGACGCCTTGGTACAGAGCTGGAACCGGGTCACATGATATTTGTCTGGGATATGAAATATGAACCAAGGAACCATAACCAACGCTTTAAAACGATCAAGTTACATTTTTTGGAATTTTAAGGAAATTAAACTGAAATTCTGCTAGTCTTGCCTCTATTATCGCGTACCATGGTCCAGGCCGGACGCCTTGGAACAGAGACGGTACCGGATCACATGATATTTCTCCAAGACATCAAATACGACCCACAGAACCATAACCAACGCTTTGAAATGATCAAGTTACATTTTTTGGCATTTATGGCAATTAAACTGGAATTTCGCCAATCGTGCCTATATTATCGCCATCCATGGTCCATGTCGGACGCCTTGATATGGAGCCGACACCGGATCGCATGATATTTTTCCGGTACATCAAATACAACCCAAGGAACCATAACCAACTCTTCGAAATGATCAATTCACATTTTTGGAATTCTATGGCAATTAAACTAGAATTCCGCCAAGTCGTGCTTGTATTATCGCCTGCCATGGTCCAGGCCGGATGCCGTGGTACGGAGCCGGTACCGGATCTCATGATATTTGTCCGGGACATCAAATACGACCCAAGGAACCATAACCAACGCTTCGAAATGATCAAGTTATATTTTTTGGAATTTTATGGCAATTAAACAGGAATTTCGCCAGTCGTGCCTGTATTATCGCCTGCCATGGTCCTGGTCGGACGCCTTGGTACGGAGCCGGTACCGGTTCACATGGTATTTGTCCGGGACATTAAATATGACCCAAGGACCCATAACCAACGCTTCGAAATGATCAAGTTACATTTTTTGGCATTTTATGGCAATTAAACTGGAATTCAGCCAATCGTGCTTGTATTATCGCCTGCCATTGTCCAAGCCGGATGCCGTGGTACGTAACCGGTACCGAATCGCATGATATTTTTCCGGGACATCAAATATGACCCAAGGAACCATAATCAAAACTTCGAAATGATCAAGTTATATTTTTTGGCATTTTATGGCAATGAAACTTGAATTTCGCCTGCCGTGCCTGTATTATCGCCATCCATGGTCCAGGCCGAATGCCTTGGTATGGATCCGGTACTGGATCACATGATATTTGTACGGGAAATCAAATACAACCCAAGAAACCATAACCAACTCTTCGAAAGGATCAAGTTACATTTTTTGGCATTTTATGGAAATTAAACTAGAATTCCGCCAAGTCGTGCCTGCATTATCGCCTTCCATGGTCCAGGCCGGATGCCTTGGTACATAGCCGGTACCGAATCGTATGATATTGTCCGAGACATCAAATACAACCTAAGGATTCATAACCAACGCTTCAAAATGATCAAGTTACATTTTTTGGAATTTTATGGCAATTAAACTGGAATTCCGCAAGTCGTGCCTGTATTATTGCTTGCTCTAGTGCCGGCCGGACACCTTGGTACGGAGCCGGTACCGAATCACATGATATTTATCCAGGACATCAAATACGACCCAAGGAACCATAACCGATGCTTTGAAATTATCGAGTAACATTTTTTGGCATTTTATGGTAATTAAAGAGGAGTTCCGCCAGTCGTGCATGTATTATCGCCGCCATGGTCCAGGCCGGACGCCTTGGTACGGAGCCGGTACCGGTTCACATGATATTTGTCCGGGACATTAAATATGACCCAAGGATCCATAACCAACGCTTCAAAATGATCAAGTTACATCTTTTGGCATTTTATGGAAATTAAACTTGAATGTCGTGCCTGTATTATCGCCATCCATGGTCCATGCCGGACGCCTTGGTATGGAGCTGAACCCGGATCGCATAATATTTTTCTAGGATATCAAATACAACCTAAGGAACCATAACCAATTCTTCGAAATGATCAAGTTACATTTTTTGGAATTTTATGGCAATTAAACTGGAATTCTGCCAATCATGCTTGTATTATCGCCTGCCATTGTCCAAGCCGGACGCTGTGGTATGTAACCGGTACCAAATCGCATGATATTTTTCCGGGACATCAAATATGATCCAAGGGACCATAACCAAAACATCGAAATGATCAAGTTACATTTTTTCGCTTTTTATGGCAATTAAACGTGAATTCCGCCAGTTGTGCCTGTATTATCGCCATCCATGGTCCAGGCCGGATGCCTTGGTATGGATCCGGTACCGGATCACATGATATTTTTCCGGGACATCAAATACAACCCAAGAAACCATAACCAACTCTTCAAAAGGATCAAGTTACATTTTTTGGCATTTTATGGCAATTAAACTAGAATTCCGCCAAGTCGTGCCTGCATTATCGCCTTCCATGGTACAGGCCGGATGCCTTGGTACGTAGCCGGTACCGAATTTCATGATATTATCCGAGACATCAAATACAACCTAAGGATTCATAACCAACGCTTCGAAATGATCAATTTACATTTTTTGGAATTTTATGGCAATTAAACTAGAATTCCGCCAAGTCGTGCCTGCATTATCGCCTTCCATGGTACAGGCCGGATGCCTTGGTACGTAGCCGGTGCCGAATTTCATGATATTATCCGAGACATCAAATACAACCTAAGGATTCATAACCAACGCTTCGAAATGATCAATTTACATTTTTTGGAATTTTATGGCAATTAAACTGGAATTCCGCCAGCCGTACCTGTATTATTGCATGCTCTAGTCCAGGCCGGACACCTTGGTACGGAGCTGGTACCGGATCACATGATATTTATCCAGGACATCAAATACGACCCAAGGAACCATAACCAATGCTTTGAAATGATCGAGTAACATTTTTTGACATTATATGGAAATTAAACAGGAGTTCCGCCAGTCGTGCATGTATTATCGCCTGCCATGGTTCAGGCCGGACGCCTTGGTACGGAGCCGGTATAGGATATCATGATATTTTTTTGGTACATCAAATATGACCCAAGGAACCATAAACAACGCTTCGAAATGATCAAGTTACGTTTTTTGGTATTTTATGGCAATTAAACTGGAATTCCGCCAGTCGTGCCTGTATTAGCGCCTGCCATGGTCCAGGCCGGACGCCTTGATACGGAGCCGGTACCGGATCGCATGATATTTGTCCTAGTCATCAAATACGACCCAAGGAACCATAACCAATGCTTCGAAATGATCAAGTTACATTTTTTGGCATTTTATGGCAACTAAACTGGAATTCCGCTAGTCCTGCCTCTATTATCGACTGCCATGGTCCAGGCCGGAAGCCGTGGTACAGAGACGGTACCAGATCGCATGATATTTCCCCAGGACATCAAATACGACCCACATAACCATAACCAACGCTTTGAAATGATCAAATTACATTTTTTGCATTTCATGGCAATTAAACTGGAATTCCGACAGTCGTGCATGTATTATCGCCGACCATGGTCCAGGCAGGAAGCCTTGGTACAGAACGGTACCGGATCGCATGATATTTGTTCGGGACATCAATTACAACCCAAGGAACCATAACCAACTCTTCGAAATGATCAAGTTACATTTTTTGGCATTTTATGGCAATTAAACTGGAATCCTGCCAAGTCGTGATTGTATTATCGCCTGCCATGGTCCAGGCCGGACGCCTTGGTACGTAACCGGTGCCAAATCGCATGATATTTGTACTGGACATCAAATATGACCCAAGGAACTATAACCAAAACTTCGAAATGATCAAGTAACATTTTTTGGCGTTTTATGGCAATTAAACTGGAATTCCGCCAATCGTGCCTTTCTTATCGCCTGCCATGGTCCAGGCCGAACGCCGTGGTACGTAGCCGATACCGAATCGCATGATATTTTTCCGAGTCATCAAATATGACCCTAGGAACCATAACCAAAACTTCGAAATGATCAAGTTACATTTTTTGGAATTTTATGGCAATTAAACTGGAATTCTGCCAGCCGTGCCTGTATTATTGCCTGCCATAGTCCAGGCCGGACGCCTTGGTATGGAGCCGGTACCAGATAATATGTTATTTATCCGTGACATCAAATACGACCCAAGGAACCATAACCAACGCTTCGAAATGATCAAGTAACATATTTTGGCATTTTATGGCAATTAAACTGGAATTCTGCCAGCCGTGCCTGTATTATTGCCTGCCATAGTCCAGGCCGGACGCCTTGGTATGGAGCCGGTACCAGATAATATGTTATTTATCCGTGACATCAAATACGACCCAAGGAACCATAACCAACGCTTCGAAATGATCAAGTAACATATTTTGGCATTTTATGGCAATTAAACAGGAATTCCGCTAGTCGTGCCTGTATTATTGCCTGCCATGGTCCAGGCCGGACGCCTTGGTACAGAGCCAGTAACGGATATCATGATATTTGTCCGGGACATCAATTACGACCCAAGTAACCATAACCAACGCTTCGAAGTGATCAAGTTACATTATTAGGTATTTTATGGCAATTAAACTGGAATTCCGCTAGTCGTGCCTATATTATCGCCTGCCATGGTCTAGGCCGGATGCCTTGGTAGGAAGCCGGTACCGGATCTTATGATATTTTTCCGGGACATCAAATACGACCCAAGGAACCATAACCAACGCTTCGAAATGATCAAATTACATTTTTTGGCATTTTATGGCAATTAAACTGGAATTCCGGCAGTCGTGCCTGTATTATCGCCTGCCATGGTCTAGGCCGGATGCCTTGGTAGGAAGCCGGTACCGGATCTTATGATATTTTTCCGGGACATCAAATACGACCCAAGGAACCATAACCAACGCTTCGCAATGATCAAGCTACCTTTTTTGGCATTTTATGGAAATTAAACTTGAATTCCGCCAGTCGTGCATGTATTATCGCCTGCCATGGTCCAGGCCGGATGCCTTGGTGCGGAGCCAGTATTGGATCACATGATATTCGTCCGGGATATCAAGTATGACCCAAGGAACTATAACCAATGCTTCGAAATGATTAAGTTATATTTTTTGGCATTTTATGGAATTTAAACTGGAATACTGCCAGTCGTGCCTGTATTAGTGCCTGCCATGGTCCAGGCCGGACGACTTGGTACTGGGCCAGTACCGGATCAAATGATATTAGTACCGGACATCAAATACGATCCAAGGAACCATGGATGGCGATAATACAAGCACGACTGTTTGTCATTTTTTTGGAATTATTTGTCATTTTATGGAAATTAAATTGGAATTCCGCTAGTCGTGCCTGTATTATCGCCATCCATGGTCCAAGCCGGACGCCTTGGTGTGGAGCCGGTACCGGATCGCCTGATAATTTCCCTGGACATCAAATACAACTCAAGAAACCATAACCAACTCTTCGAAATGATCAAGGTACATTTTTTGGCATTTTATGGCAATTAATTTGGAAATCCGTCGGTCGTGCATGTATTATCGCCTGCCATGGTCCAGGCTGGACGCCTTGGTGCGCAGCCGGTACCAGGTCACATGATATTTGTCCGGGACATTAAATATGATCCAAGGAACCATAACCACAACTTCGAAATGATCAAGTTACATATTTTTGTATTTTATGGCAATTAAACTGGAATTGCGCCAGTCATGCCTGTATTATCGCCTACCATGGTCCAGGTCGGACTCCTTGGTACGGAGCCGGTATCGAATCTCATGATATTTATCTGAGACATCAAATACAACACAAGGAACCATAACCAACGCTTCGAAATGATCATGTTACAATTTTTGGCATTTTATGGCATATAAACTGGAATTTCGCCAGTCATGTCTATATAATCTCCTGCTATGGTCCAGGCCGGACACCTTGGTACAGAGCCGTTACCGTATCACATGATATTTTTCTGGGACATCAAATACGACCAAAGGAACCATAACCAACACTTCAAAATGATCAAGTTATATTTTTGGTTTTTTATGGCAATTAAACGGGAATTCCATCATTCGTGCATGTATTATCGCCTGCCACGGTCCCAGCCGGACGCCTTGGTAGGGAGCCGGTACCGTATTACATGATATTTGTCCGGGATATGAAATATGACCCAAGGAACCATAACCAACGCTTCGAAATGATCAAGTTACATTTTTTGGCATTTCATGGCAATTAAACTGGAATTCAGCAAGTTGTGCCTGTATTATCGCCTGCCATGGCCCATGCCGGACGCCTTGGTACGAATATGGTACTGGGTTGCATGATATTTGTGCGGGACATTAAATATGACCCAACGAACCATAACCAACGCTTTGAAATGATCAATTTACATTTATGGGAATTTATGTCAATTAAACTGGAATTCCGACAGTCATGCCTGTAGTATCGCCTGCCATGGTCCAGGCCGGACACCTAGGTACGAAGCCGTTATCGGGTCGCATCATATTTGTCTGAGATATGAAATATGACCCAAGGAACAATAACCAACGCTTCGAAATGATCAAGTTACATTTTGTGGCAATTAAACTAGAATTCCACCAGTCGTGCCTGTATTATCGCCTGCCATGGTCCAGGCCAGACGCCTTGGTACGGAACCGGTACCGGGTCACATGATATTTGTCCAGGACATTGAATATGACCCAAGGAACTATAACCAACGCTTCCAAATGATCAAGTTACATTCTTTGGCATTTTATGGCAATAAAACTTGAATTCCGCTAGTCATGCCTGTATTAGCGCCTGCCATGGTCCAGGCCGGACGCCTTGGTACGGAGCTGGTACCGGATCGCATGATATTTGTCCCGGACATCAGATACAACCCACAGAACCATAACCAATGCTTTGAAATGATCAAGTTACATTTTTTGGCATTTTATGGCAATTAAACTGGAATTCCCACAGTCGTGCATGTATTATCGCCTGCCATGGTCCATGCCAGACGCCTTGGTACAGAAGCGGTATCGGGTCTCATGATATTAGTCCGGGATATTAAATATGACCCAAGGAACCATAACCAATGCTTCGAAATGATCATGTTACATTTTTTGGCGTTTTATAGCAATTAAATTGGAATTCCGCCAGTCATGCCTGTATTATCGCCTGCCATGGTCTAGGTCGGACTCCTTGGTACGGAGTCGGTACCGACTCATGATATTTGTCCGAGACTTAAATACGACACACAGAACCATAACCAATGCTTCGAAATGATCAAGTTACATTTTTGGCATTTTATGGCAATTAAATTGGAATTCCGCCAGTCGTGCCTGTATTACCGCCTGCCATAGTCCAGGCCGGACGCTTTGGTACGGATCCGGTACCAGATCGCATGATATTTCTCCGGGACATCAAATACGACTACATGAGCCATAACCAATGCTTCTAAATGATCAAGTTACATTTATTGGAATTTTATTGCAATTACACTTGAATTCTGCCAATCGTGTCTGTATTATCGCCTGCCATGGTCCATGCCGGACGCCTTGGTACGGAGCTAGTACCGGATCACATGATATTTCTCCGAGACATCATATACGACCTAAGGAACCATAAGCAATGCTTCAAAATAATCAAGTTACATTTTTTGGCATTTTATGGCAATTAAATTGGAATTCTACCAGTCGTGCCTGTATCATCGCTTGCCATGGTCCAGGCCAGACGCCTTGGTACGGAGTCGGTACCGAATTGCATGATATTTGTCTGGGACATTAAATATGACCCAATGAACCATAACCAACGCTACGAAATGATCAGGTTACATTATTTTGCATTTTATGGCAATTAAATTGGAATTCTGCCAGTCGTGCCTGTATTATCGCCATCCATGGTCCAGGCCGGATGCCTTGGTATGGATCCGGTACCGGATCTCATGATATTTTTCCGGGACATCAAATAAAACCCAAGAAACCATAACCAACTCTTTGAAAGGATCAAGTAATATTTTTTGGCATTTTATGGTTATTAAACTGGTATTTCGCCAAGTTGTGCATGTATTATCGCCTGCCATGGTCCAGGCCGGATGCCTTGGTAGGTAGCCGGTACCGAGTCGCATGATATTTGTGACATCAAATACGACCCAAGAAACCATAACCAATGCTTGGTAATGATCAAGTTACATTTTTTGGAATTTTATGGCAATTAAACTGGAATTCCGCCAACTGTGCCTGTAATACCGCCTGCCATAGTCCAGGCCGGACACCATGGTACAGAGCTGGTACCGGATCGTATGATATTTCTCCGGGAGATAAAATATGACCCAAGGAACCATAACCAACGCTTCAAAATGATCAAGTTATATTTTTTGGCATTTTATGGAAATTAAATTGGAATTCAGCCAGCAGTGGATGTAATATTGCCTGCCATGGTCCAGGCCCGACGCCTTGGTACGAAGTCGATACCGAATCGCATGATATTTGTCCGGGATATCAAATATGACCCAAGGAACCATAAACAACGCCTCGAAATGATCAAGTTACATTTTTTGGCATTTTATGGCAATTAAACTGGAATACCGTCAGTCGTGGATGTAATATCGCCTGCCATGGTCTAGGCCCGACGCCGTGGTACGGAGGCGGTACCGAATCACATGATATTTGGCGGGAATATCAAATATGACCCAAGAAACCATAAACAATGCTTCGAAATGATCAAGTTACATTTTTTGGCATTTTATGGCAATTAAACTGGAATTCCTCCAGTCGTGCCTGTATTATCGCCTGCCATGGTCCAAGCTGGACGCCTTCATACGGAGCCGATACCAAATCGCATGATATTTGTCTGGGACATCAAATATGACCCAAGGAACCATAACTAACGCTTCGAAATGATCAAGTTATAGTTTTTGGCATTTTATAGCTATTAAACTGGAATTCCACCAGTCGTGCCTGTATTATCGCCATCCATGGTCCAGGCCGGACGCCTTGGTATGAAGCCGGTACCGGATCAAATGATATTTTTCCGGGAGATCAAATATGACCCAAGGAACCATAACCAACGCTTCGAAATGATTAAGTTACATTTTTTGGCATTTTATGGCAATTAAACTGGAATTCCGTCAGTCGTGGATGTAACATCGCCTGCCATGGTCCAGGCCGGATGCCTTGGTACGGAGGCGGTACCGAATTGCATGATATTTGTCCGGGATATCAAGTATGACTCAAGGAACCATAAACAACGCTTCAAAATGATCAATTTACATTTTTGGCGTTTTATGGATATTAAACTGGAATTCCGCCAGTCGTGCCTGTATTATCGCCTGCCATGGTCCAGGCCGGACGCCTTGGTACGGAGCCGATACCGGATCGCATGATATTTCTCGGGGATATCAAATATGACCCAAGGAACCATAACTAACGCTTCGAAATGATCACCTTACATTTTTTGGCATTTTATGGCAATTAAACTGGAATTTCGCAAGTCGTGCCTGTATTATCGCCATCCATGGTCCAGGCCGGACGCCTTCGTACGGAGCCGATACCGAGTCGCATGATATTTGTCCGAGATATCAAATATGACCCAAGGAACCATAACTAACGCTTCGAAATGATCAAGTTACATTTTTTGGCATTTTATGGCTATTAAACTGGAATTCCGCCAGTCATGCCTGTATTATCACCATCCATGGTCTAGGCCAGACGACGTGGTACGTAGCCGGTACCGAATCACATGATATCTATTCGGAACATAATATATGATCCAAGGAACCATAACCAACGCTTCGAAAAGATTAAGTTACATTTTTTGGTATTTTATGGCAATTAAACTAGAATTCCGCCAGTCATGCCTCTATTATCGCGTGCCATGTTCCAGGACGGACTCCTTGGTACGGATCCGGTATCGAATATCATGATATTTGTCCGAGACATCAAATACGATACAAGGAACCATAACTAACGCTTTGAAATGATCAAGTTACATTTTTTGGCATTTTATTGCAATTATACTAGAATTTCGCCAATCGTGCTTGTATTATCGCCTACCATGGTCCAGGTCGGACTCCTTGGTACGAAGTCGGTACCAAATCTCATGATATTTTTCCGGGACATCAAATACGACACAAGGAACCATAACCAACGCTTTGAAATTATTAAGTTACAATTTTTAGCATTTTATGGAAATTAATTTGGAATTCCGCTAGTCGTGCCTGTATTATCGGCTGCCATGGTCCAGGCCGGACGCCTTGTTAGGGAGCCTGTACCGGGTCATATGATATTTGTCCAGGACATCAAATATGACCCAAGGAACCATAACCTACGTTTCGAAATGATCAAGTTACATTTTTTGGCATTTTTTGGTAATTAAACTGGGATTTCTCCAATTCGTGCTTGTATTATCGCCTGCCATGGTCCAGGCCGGACGCCTTGGTACGGAGTCATTATCGGATCGCATGATATTTTTCCGGGCCATTAAATACCACCCACGGAACCATAACCAACGCTTCGAAATGATCAAGTTACATTTTTTGGAATTTTATGGCAATTAAACTGGAATTCCGCCAAGTCGTGCTTGTATTATCGCCTGCCATGGTCTAGGCCGGACGCCTTGGTACGGAGCCGTTATCGGATCGCATGATATTTTTCCGGGACATTAAATACGACCCAAGGAACCATAACCAATGCTTTGAAATGATCAAGTTGCATTTTTTTTTGGCATTATGGCAATTAAACTGGAATTCCGTCAGTCGTGCATGTATAATCGCTAGCCATGGTCCAGGCCAGACGCCTTGGCACGGAGCCGGTACCGGACCGCATTATATTTGTTCGGGATATCAAATATGACCCAAGGAACCATAACCAACGCTTCGAAATGTTCAAGTTACATTTTTTGGCATTTTATGGCAATTAAACTGGAATTCTGCCAAGTCGTGCCTTTATTATCGCCTGCCATGGACCAGGCCGGACGCCGTGGTACGTAGCCGGTACTGAATCACATGATATTTTTACGGTACATCAAATATGACCCAAGGAATTATATCCAACGCCTCGAAATGATCAAGTTACATTTTTTGGTATTTTATGGCAATTAAACTGGATTCCGCAATCATGCCTGTATTATCGCCTGCCATGGTCCAAGTCGGACTCCTTGGTACGGAGCCGGTATCGAATCTCACGATTTTTATCCGAGACATCAAACACGACATAAGGAACCATAACCAACGCTTCAAAATTATCAAGTAACATTTTTGGTATTTTATGGTAATTAAACTGGAATTCCGTTAGTCGTGCCTGTATTATCGCCTGCCATGGTCTAGGCCGGACGCCTTGTTAGGGATCCGGTACCGGGTCGCATGATATTTGTCTGGGACATAAAATATGACCCCAGGAACCATAACCTACGTTTCTAAATGATCAAGTTACATTTTCTTGCAATTTATGGCTATTAAACTGGAACTCCACCAGTCGTGCCTTTATTATCGCCATCAATCGTCCAGACCGGACGCCTTGGTATGGAGCCGGTACCGGATCGCATGATATTTGTACGGGACATCAAATATGACCCAAAGAACCATAACCAACGCTTTGAAATGATCAAGTTACATTTTTAGCATTTTATAGCTATTAAACTGGAATTCCGCCAGTCGTGCCTGTATTATCGCCATCCATGGTCCAGGCCGGACGCCTTGGTATGGAGCCGGTGTCGGATCACATGATATTTTTCCGGGACATCAAATACAACCCAAGGAACCATAACCAAAATGATCAAATTACATTTTTTGGCATTTTATGGCAATTAAACTGGAATTCCGCCAAGTCGTGCCTGTATTATCGCCTGCCATGGTCCAAGCCGGACACCGTAGTACGTAGATGGTACCGAATCATATGTCATTTGTCCAAGACATCAAACACAACCAAAGGAACCATAACCAATGCTTCAAAATGATCAAGTTACATTTTTTGCCCTTTTATGGCAATTAAAATGCAATTCCGCTAGCCGTGCCTGTATTATCGCCTACCATAGTCCAGGCCGGATGCCTTGGTACGGAGCCGGTACCGGATCACATGATATTTCTCCGGGACATTAAATATGACCCAAGTAACCATAACATACGCTTCAAAATGATCAAGTTACATTTTTTGGCATTTTATGGCAATTAAATTGGAATTCCGCCAGTCGTGCCTGTATTATCGTCATCCATGGTCCAGGCCGAAAACCTTGGTATGGAGCCGGTACCGGATCACATGATATTTTTCCGGGACATCAAATACAACTCAATGAACCATAACCAACTCTTCGAAATGATCAAGTAACATTTTTTGGCAATTAAACTTGAATTCCGCCAAGTCGTGCGTGTATTATCGCCTGCTATGGTCCAGGCCGGACGCCTTGGTGCGTATCCGGTACTGAATCGCACGATATTTGTCCGGGCATCAAATATGACCCAAGGATCTATAACCAACACTTCGAAATGATCAAGTTATATTTTTTGGCATTTTATGGCAATTAAACTGGAATTCCGCCAGTCATGCCTGTATTATCGCCTGCCATGGTCCAGGTTGGACTCCTTGGTAAGGAGCCGGTACCGAATCTCATGATATTTTTCCGAGACATCAAAATACGACACAAGGAACCAAAACCAATGCTTCGAAATGATCAAGTTACATTTTTTGGAATTCTATGGCAATTAAATTAGAATTCCGCCAGTCGTGCCTGTATTATCGGTTGCCATGGTCCAGGCCAGTCGCCTTGGTACAGAGCCGGTACCAGATCTCATCATATTTTCCTAGGACATCAAATACGACACAAGGAACCATAAACAACGCTTCGAAATGATCAGGTTTCATTTTTTGGAATATTATAGCAATTAAACTGGAATTCCGCCAGTCGTGCCTGTATTATCGTCTGCCATGGTCCAGGTCGGACGCCTTCGTAAAGAGCCGATATGGGATAGCATGATATTTTTCAGGAACAACAAATACGACCCAATGTAACTTGATCATTTCGAACTTGATTAAACTGGAATTCCGCCAGACTGGCCTGTATTATCGCCTGCCATGGTCCAGGCCGGGCACCTTCGTACGAAACCTGTACGGAATCTCATGATATTTTTCTGAGACATCAAATACGATACAAGGAACCATAACCAACGCATCGAAATTATCAAGTTACATTTTTTGGCATTTTATGGAAATTAAACTGGAATTCTGCCAGTCGTGCCTATAGTATCGCCTGCCATGGTCCAGGCCGGACGCCTTGGTATGGAGCCGGTACCGGATCGCATGATATTTGTCCGGGACATCAAATATGACCCAAGGAACCATAACCAACGCTTCAAAATGATCAAGTTACATTTTTTGGCATTTTATGGCTATTAAACTGTAATTTCGCTAGTCGTCCCTGTATTATCGCCATCCATGGTCCAGGCCGGACGCCTTGGTATGGAGCCGGTACCGGATCATATGATATTTTTTCAGGAAATCAAATACAACCCAAGGAACCATAACCAATTCATCGAAATGATCAAGTTACATTTTTTGTCATTTTATGGC
>ML323848.1:0-25166 GCA_005239505.1 Nicotiana paniculata
CCATTTAATGTAACGACCTCAGCCATACCATGGAAAATATATCATCAGGCTAGGTCTCCACCTATAGGAATCTAACCTCCACTTTCGACATTCCGACCCCTTTTTCCCTAGCTGGTCATGTAATTGAGTTGTAACTGCAATGGGGCACGTAGTCTGAGTGTTCTGATAAAATATGACTCTCCCAAATCTAGGAAAATTTCTACCACTAGCCGAAATGAAGTATCAACCTGCCCTGAGTCGTCCAAAATTTTACGATCATATTTGAGCCCTTTAATGAGTCTGTGGACTTGCTTTCTGGCTAGATAAACCGAAGTAGGAGTGTGACGGGCTGACTTATCGAACCTGGTAGCATGTTCTAACACCGTCATATGACCTGACGCAACCGCTCAAACCTTATGCACCACGCATTATGGATGGTCCGAGAAATAAATTATTTCAAAAGAATTTATGAGAACTAAGTCAAATAGTTGATGTTGCACTGGATGGTCGTCCTCTTCGTACGATTGCCTCAACCACCGGCGACCAATTTCTCCTTTACCATGTTGACTCAACACCGCTGAGCTACCTCACTTATTCATATAATCTTTCATCATTCTTTTTCTCATCTCTATTGATGCACAATAATCCCAAATGTAGAGCTCTATACAGATAAACCTTGGCACGAACCATATAGTCTAGAAGCTTGTCAACCACTGTACTCCCTATGGAGCACCCCAAAATCCGCAACCGTGACTTCCACGCTGAGTAAACCTTCTGTAGATCTAAAGTTGTTTATATAACTCCTTTGGTACTGAGGTATATGGTTGTTAAGGAGACAGACACATCGAAATCCTTAGCTTTATCTCTTGCAAAAATCTCAGGCCTTATACCTTTCAATCCAAAATCGATATAACGCATGACCCCACAATCTATTCCTTGACGGTGGACTTCTCCACTTGGCACGAAGTCATAGGTCACAATGCCTGATAATCCGCAATGTTAAAATTCACAACTCATATAATTCAACCCTGTTGCTTTCAACTATTCCCTTGTTTTGCAATACTGGAGTAGCTACGAATCCTTCTGGAACCTGTATTAGTCCCACATGTACCGACTGAGCTAGAACCTCCACGTCTAGATCCATTTGAGACTGTAGAATAGGTGTTGATATTCGAGCTTTAGACTGAGATCTTCTTCTGTCTCTTCCCCTAATCGTGGCTGTCATTGGGGCTTCATCTCTTGTCCAGTTGTAGACATTTTGCGTGTTGTCGAGATTTTGTAGACAAGTTCAATCATCAATGGTAGAATAAATTCGCACGATAGAGTAGAATAAACTGGAGTTGTTTCCTAACTCAATAGCCTCCGAAATATAAGTACAGACATCTCCGTACCGATCCTTCAGACTCTACTAAGCTTGTTCGTGAATTGTGAGACCTAGGCAACCTAGTGCTCTGATACCAACTTGTCACGACCCAAATTCCCAACCTCAGGGATCGTGATGGCGCCTAACACAACACTTGCTAGGCAAGCCAATATTAGAACTCGAATAATTTATTTCCTTAATTTATTACTTAAGCACAAATAAATAATTTCCAAAGGAACTTAATAGAATAATTACCACAACAATAAAATAATAATAATAATAACCATTTAAATAAAATGGATCATATACTAATTTTGTAAATAACTCTAAGACTACCCCATGGTCGGGTGTCACAATCCACGAACTACTAAAGAATACTACAAATAATGGCCGAAAGAAATGGTGTAACTGTTCTGAATATACTAAACAATTTTATAAAAATAGGAGAAGACTCTCGGGATCTGCGAATACCGACAGATTTACCTCGTGTCTCCGAATAAATAGATGGTTGCTCTAAAAATCTCTATTGCTAGCTAGTACCTGGATCTGCACAAAAGAGTGCAGAGTGTAGTATCAGTACAACCGACCCCATGTACTGAGTAAGTGTCGAGCCTAACCTCGGCGAAGTAGTGACGAGGCTAAGGCGGGGCTTTAACAATAAACCTGTGACATTAATATAACGATAACACAATAAAATAATTCTACACGAATAAGAAAATATATCTGAGACAATAATTGTAAAACAGGAAGGAAATCTAAACACACCAATTCAAATACTGCAAGAATAATAAAGTAACACAACCGCCTCTTTCAGGCCTCAGCTATAACCAATCCTCAACAATTTCCAAGTTTTCAAACTTTATCTTTGAATAAAAGTAGTGTCAAAATATGAAAATGGCAATATAAAATAGAAAGTTTCAAATCTTTGTTTTTCAAGAAAATAAAACAGTAAAAATAAACATTTAGCTTTTCATATCTTTATTTTCTTTGAAAATCAGTAAAAATATAAATGTTCTCCCTTATCGCTCCTTGTTGCGGCGTGCAACCCGCTCCCACCTGTCCTCCCTTATTGCTCCTCCCTAAATATATCACCCTTATTGCTCCTGTTGCGGCGTGCAACCCGATCCCACTTGTCCACCCTTATCACTCCTTGTTGCGGCCTGCAGCCCGTTCCCACCAGACATATCATATCAATTTATTCATAAAAAACTTTCACAATTCAGGCCAAGCCTTTCACAATACTGTTATTTCCACAATTTCAAACAGAAAATCATATAGCTCGTAAGCTTTAACCAATATCATTTCACAATAAAACCAACCAGATTATAAGTAAACACTATAACGCTGTCAATCCAGCTCAGTCTTTATATACTAAGATAAACTCAAGAGAACAACCAACATTTTTAACACACTTACACCAACAATTGGGAATGACTCAATGAAACCCAATAACCACATGAACCTCAACAATTACGAAACAGTTAGACTGCATTTCTCACAACTTCCTCAATATTATCAAAACGAAACCACCAGGAACGTAAATATACATATATAATTCATAAAAATAATACCAAACATCTCAACCGTTATACATATCACAAGGAAACCAGCTCAAACAACCAAAACTCTTTCCAAATAATCACAACAATATCTAACAACAGATCAACAAGGCCAAATTGTCATAGAAGCAATAATGAACATATAACAATTAGGACAATAATCAATTAAGTTGGGAACGGGAAGGGGAATCATGTTTAACAATTAATTTGGGTGGTGCATAGATACTCGCCACCACACCTATACACAACGCCCATGCATTTCACATTGCAAACAAGTGGGGAGTCCTATTCCCTCAAGCCAAAGTTAGACCAAACACTTACCTCAATTCCGCAGGCCACTCACTGCTCAATTATCGTTTTTCCTTTTGAATTCACCTCAAATTGCTCGAATCTAATCACAATTAACTTAATATCATTAACTAACGCTAAAGGAACTAACTTTATTGAAGAATATAATTTTTCCTAAGTTTTATCAAAAAAAGTCAAAATCTGACCTCGGGCCCGCTTGGTCTAAACTCGGGGTTCGGATCAAATTACGTTTACCCATTCACCCACGAACCCAAATATGCTATTAGTTTTGAAATCCGACCTTAATTTGATATAAAAATTCAATTTTTACAAAACTCCCTAATTCTACCCAAATCCTAGATTTTTACCATGAAAATTCTTTGTTTTTGCTTTAAAAGTGATGCAAAATAGTAAGGAATTGAAAGAACAAGGTTTGGAATTGATTATCTATGAATTGGGGATGAAGATTGTTGAAGAAAACTCGTTTTTAGGGCTGGAACCTCGAAATATTGGAGAAGAAAGGGTTATGCGCGGTTTTAATTCGATATTTATAATAGCTAGGCTGGGACTCTATACGATCGTATTAAATGGGTTGCGCTCGCACAGTGTACCAAACAGGACCCCAAGTTCTTTACTATGTGCGATCGCAGACTTTCCTATGCGATCGCACAGGACAAATACCTGGACACCAGAAATGAAAAAACCAACAGTTATTTTTAAGTGTAAAACACCCCGTGGCCTATCCGAAACTCACTCGAGCCCTCGGGGTTATAAAAAAATCATGCACGCAAGTCTAGAAATATCATACGGACTTGTTCGTGAGATAAAATAATGCAAATAACATGTAAATCTATGAATTAAACGTCAAAACTCATCATTTTCAACAAAAACTCTTAAAGTTCATAATTTCTCAACCGGATGCCCGAATCACGTCAAACGAACTCTGTTTTTCACCAAATTTCACAGTTAACCTTTAAATATCATAACCAAGTTGTACCGGGCTCCAGAACCAAAATACGGACCCGATACCAATGATTTTTTAGCATTATTTCTTTTCTTTAATTCCCAAATATTTCAGCAAAACAATTTCTTTCATAAATTGATTTCTAAGGCTTGGGACCTCGGAATTCATTTTCGGGCATGCGCCCGAGTCCCATATTTTACTGCGGACCTCCCGCGATTGTCAGAACACAGATCCGAGTCCGTTTACTCAAAATGTTGACCAAATTCAACTTTTGTCAAATTTAAATTCTAAAAATCATTATTTCTCATATTTTCACATAAAAGCTTTCCGGTTTCAAGCCCGGACTGTGCACGTAGATCGAGGTATTTAATTTTTGTCTTTTTATGGTTATTTAGCATGGAAAGGAGTCTAATTTTATAAAATGACCCCTTGGGTCATCACACGACTATGTTCCCACACTACTGGATGAACAGGGAAAGCATGAGCAGCCATGAAGGAGGAACCTCAACCAGAAACACAAGCATGAATATGATTATATGGAACTGTAGAGGTGCAGGTAGCGTCGAGTTTAAAAGAGCCTTTAGAGCAATGTTGGACTACCATAGACCTAGCATTGTAGCCCTACTAGAAACAAAGTTGGAAGATCACCATGCCTTGGTGCATGACTTTGGCTACTCAAGTCTTATTCAAATTCCTGCTAATGGGAACTCGGGAGGCATTGTACTCATGTGGAACAACGGAGATACTATAGTAGATCAAATTGGAGGGACGGACCAAGAGATACACGCCATGGTAAAGGTACAAAACTCAGCAAAAAGTTGGTTATGGTCTATTATTTATGCTAGTAACCTATTGGAAGAAAGATTAATCCTATGAAAAAATCTAAAGATAGTCGCTAATAACTACAAAGGGTCGTGGCTAGTCGCGGGAGACTTTAATGAAGTCACTCGCGCTTCAGAAAATTTTGGAGGATTACAAATAAATTATAATCGAGTCTCACACTTCCTAGATTGTATGAATGATTGTGGACTCGTGGACTTAGAGTTCAAGGGTCCAAAATTTACTTGGACAAATAAAAGAAAAAATTGCAAAAATATAATTATGGAACGACTAGATAGATGCATCGCAAATACAAATTGGTTAGAACTATTTCAGGAAGCTAGCATCAAGCATCTAACTAGAGTCCACTCGGAACACTCTCCAATAAAACTATATCTATACAAAACCTTCCCAACAAATAGCAATATTTTTAGAATAAAGTCTATGTGGTTATGTCACCCCACATTTAGAACCTTAGTCGATAACTCATGGTCAGACCAACCAAATATTACCAAAGCCATAGACAATTTCTGCGCTAAGGCAATTGAATGGAACAAAAATACTTCTGGTAACATTTTTAAACAGAAGAAAAAAATCCTAGCTAGGTTAAAAGGCATCCAGAACTCCCTAAATTACCCCCACAATCAATTCTCATAAATCTGGAAAATTATCTGCTTCATGAGTATAACTTAATACTCATGCAGGAGGAGGACTTTTGGAAGCTCAAATCTAGGGTGCACGGGATCCAGGACGGTGATGCTAACACAAAGTTCTTCCATATTATCACAATGCAAAGAAGAACAAAAAATAGAATCATATGTATAAAAGATGAAGTAGGGAACCGGTGGCAAGACCAAAACCTTATCAAAGACCTAATTACAAGCTACTGCCAAAATCTCTACACTACGGGTCATAATCCATGCATGCTTAGTAATATCTACATGTCCTGCAATACAAAAATTAGAGATCAAGATCACCCATACCTAAGTAGTATCCCTTCTATGGAAGAAATAAAAAGGGCACTAGATTCCTTCAAACCCTACAAATCTCTGGGACCGGATGTGGTCCACCCTTTATTTTACTAGAAATATTGGAAGAAGACAAGCAAACATCTCATAAATTTCTGCCATAGCTCATTCCAAACCAAAAGCATGCTAAAAACATGAACAACACCTTAGTCTGCCTCATTCCTAAATGTCAAAATACTGAAACAATTAAGAAATTTAGACCCATAAGCCTGTGCAACACGACTTATAAGGTCGTCACTAAGATAATTGTTAATTGCATTAAGCCCTTCCTAGCAAATCTCATCCACCCTACACAAACTAGCTTTATCAAGGGAAAAAGAGCTACTGATAATGCCCTAATCATAAATGAGGTGCTGGACCACCTCAGAAAAATCAAGGGCAAAAAAACTAAAATGATGAACAAAATCGACCTAGAGAAAGCCTTTAACAAAATTGAATGGTCTTTTGTTAAATTCTCTCTCATTTGTCAAAACTTCCGTCCTGACCTTATTGAGCTTATAATGTCCTGCATCTCTACCACCACCACAGCTATTAAAATCAACGGCTCAAAAACTGAATCCTTTGAACCGTCAAGGAGTATTAGACAAGGAGACCCCCTCTCCCCGTATATCTTCATCATATGTATGGAAATGCTCTAGATTGATTGACCATGAAATAGACTGTTGTAAATGGACTCCCATCAAAATAGCTCCCAAAAACCCGGAGCTATCCCATTTAGTCTTTGCAGACGGCCTTATTCTCCTAGTTGAAGCCAACCAAAAGAGTTACAACTCGATTATAGACACGATCAACAAATTCTGTGAAGCCTCAGGAGAATTTATCAATTTTGGAAAATCAAAAATTGTTTTCTCTAGGAATACCCCTGCGGACCTTAAAGACCACATTAACAATTGTTTCTCAATGAGATATACAAATAATTTTGGAAATTACCTGGGTTTTCCTATGCCCAATGTTGCTCCTACTAAAAAGGATTTTCAATTCATTCTAGACCGGATGAATACTAGACTAAAAGGTTGGAAAACTAAGTTTCTCAACATGACTGGTAGGTCAACACTCATCAAAGCAACCTTAGCCGCAATCCCTAACCACATCATGCAAATATATGACCTCCCCAAAACAACCCTCAATAATATAGAATCAATCCAAAAAAATTTCCTATGAGGTAGCACGGACGGAAAAAAAAATGCCACCTTGCTAGATGGAGCATAGTCACTATGCCTAAAAGGGGGGGNCCCACCGGAAAAACTCATCTTTCAATGTAGCTTTAGCTTGGAGGTTTAGAAAATAGCAAGAAGCTCTTTGGGTCAAAACCCTAGCGAGCAAATATGACCATAGGAAAAACAAAAATATAGGCTCTCATGCCTGGAAAGTCATTATGAAGGGCTCTGTAATATGCAATTAACACAAAATGGCTAGTAGGGGATGGGGTGTCCATCAATCTATGGCACGATAAATGGATAAATCAGCTAGGAGCCCTTAGAGACCATATTCAAGGCCCAATCCCTGCTAAGGAACTAAACCTAAACCTCGCCTGCATTATCAGAAATGAAACCTTCGACCTTAGAGACTTATCCTTTGAATTTCCCCCAGAAATAGTCTCAAAAATCAATTGCACTTACATAAAGCAATCTATGCCCACCACTGACTCATATGCTTGGGATTCGAAGGGTCATAACTGCTTTTCCATCAAGGTTGCGTATGAAACTATCTCAGATAATACTTATAATAACAAAAAGAACTACTCTTGGCTTTGGAAAATTAACTCCCTAAACAAATTAAAATATTTCCTATGGACAATCATATGTGACAGGTTACCCACCAAATATATGCTGGCCAAAAGGGGGATATGCCATGACGAGACTTGTAGCATATGCAATAGGGAGACGGAGAACACTGAACACATCTTCTTCCGCTGCAGGTACTCAAGATCTATCTGGGCACAAACAATAAATGACCACCTTTTCCCTCCGAACTCTTGTGGAGAAGACTCCTTGTTCAATTGGCTCAAAGAACAGCTCGCATCAAGATAAACCTTCAACAACCATTTACTTTGGGCTGACTTCCTTCCTTTCCTTCTATGGTATATCTCAAAATTCAGGAATGGAATTCTCTTCCAGGGAAACAAATCCTACCCCTCCATAAGCCAACCCATTAGCAAAACTATTAAATACATTTATTTGGCAAAAATCTTAGCTTGAAACCTCCAAAGAAAATTATCTTTGTAAAATGGGACCCCCAGATACCAACTTCTATAAACTAAATATTGATGGTTCATGTATAGGTAACCCAGTGGTGGGAGGAGTAGGAGGGTGTTTAGGGATGGTAGGGGCCAATGGATCTTAGGTTTTAATATAAGAGTCGTCCATGCTACTAACATATATATGAAAATCCTAGCCCTGCTCCATGGCGTCAAGTTAGCTCTAAAGGAAAACCTCCTCCTTTTAATAATAGAGATCGACTGCTTGGAACGAATAAATCTCCTAAAATCTAATAATTGTCTTTACCAAAATTTGATTGAAGATTGCAGGTACCTATTGCAGAAGGCGAATGAGTCACACTTGAAGCATGTGTTTAGAGAGGCTAATGGAGTAGCGGATCTATTAGCTAAAAAGGATTGTAGCTTGGACATTTTTTGTATTTTGCAAACTTATGCTCTTCCTCCCGATTTTGTTGTTCATGTACTTGAAAGAGACAGTCTAGGTACATGTTACCTAGACTGATCTCTTGTTGTAATAGTTCGTAGTATGTTGTTTGAATAAATCATTTTCTTACCCAAAAAAAAAGGTTCGCTCAGTGCTCACTATCATATCTTGTGAAATTTATTTGTAAATGGGAAATTAGTACCAAGCACTTAACAAATGTTCGAGTAAATGGTTTTAGTTGTAGGATAATAAGAACAAAATATTATATGAAAAAATGAGATGAGAAAGGAATATTTATTACTACTATATATAAGGGAGCATGTAAAGAGTTTTGTAGTACTTAGTTACATTGTAACTATCTTGTTAGCTTGTCAATCAAAAGGGTTTGCTCTTCCAAATATGTCCTCGTATTTGCTATTTATTACTTCATATACTAAAATATGCTTCCAATAAATCAAGATACTTTCAAGCCTCTTTTGCTATTTATTACTTCATATACTAAAATATGCACCATAAGTTTTTTGCCCCTACTCTATTTATTTTTTGCTTAGGTTCCTATATTTAATTTGGTAAATATATTAAACTTTGAGCCCTTCAAAAATGCTTGAAAAGTTGTGAATTATGATAAATAATTATGCACTGAAATATATCTAAAATGATGATAACAATAACCTTCAAGAACTCATTTTATATTGGGATAGTGCATTATCGATCAAATTTTCATAGTAATTCTAAAATTATAATTGAATTTTTCTTTGATCTTATTTTTATTAGAAAAATTATTTTAAAAATATAAATTTACATTTGATGATATAACACAATTATATAATAGAAAATAAATTTTGAAACTTTTTTAAAATTAATAAATAAAAATCTTGAAAATAAAATTAAAAAATATTTAAATTTTATCCAATTTACTTAATTAAATGGGGATAGAACAGAGGAAAAGGGAGTGGTGCTTAGTGAGTGATCAACTTGTAATTTCACATTTATTAAATACGGTTGATGGTTACATGCTATTGAAACAAAAATATATATTTTTTCTTAAAATTATTTAATTTGTCGGAAATCATATAATCCTTAATTGGTTGGATAGCGGAATTTTCTTTTAAAAACAAAGCATCTATATTTACTTAAAAGGAAGAAAGTCAGCCCTTAACTTTTGCCAAGTGTCAGGTCCATAAAATGCCATGTAAATTTTGGACAAGTCAGTTAATTTAGTTAAAATTAGTTTCTATTTCAAAATTTTGAATTTGAAAACAATTAAATAGGAATATTATTTTGTAAAGATTCAATAGGATCAAATTACTTTCTTTTTAAAATTTTTAATTTCAAATAAATTAAATAGGTAGTTTGTACAAAGGAATTTAGGATGGCGTTTTTAAGCCCAATATTAGTTATTTGGCACAAATTACTTTCTTTTTTAATTTTTAATTTAAAAACAATTAAATTGGTAGTTTCTACTGTTTTAAAAAACTGTATTTTTTATAAGAAAGAGAAAGGGAATTCGGCGCTTCAAAGTTCAGACCCACGTCCTTCATTCGACTATTTGCCCTAGAAATAGCAATCCTACAAATTCGGCAATACTCCCACGATTTCTCACCACCACTTCAACTCCTCATCTACGGATTCTTGAGTTCACAGTATTCTCAATTCAATTTTCTACTTTTACAATATATACTTCTATGTAAAGATCAGAAAATCGGGACAATTGAAAAATTGGGTGTATTAAAAAGATAATTTTTAGAACTGTGATTTGCTCAATTTTTCTCATTATGGAACTGGCCTTTCTTTGCTCTTTGTAAGTTCTGCTTACTTTTTATTGATTTTTTTGTTAACCATTTTCATTCCTCTCATTATTTATATATTTTTGTGTGGTATTCATGGTTTATTTAGTGCAAAAGCCTTAATCACAATGATCTTTGCTGATGATCTCTTGCTTCGTACCTCTGTGTATTTTCAGGGGTTAGTGGCGGTTGAAATAAATTTTGTTAGCCAAATTAACAGCAAGTCAATGAATTAGAAATTAAAGATTCGTGTTGTCAGGCTTTGAAAAAATCCGGATCGCGACAGACCTGATACCCCTTTTTCTCTTGAGATTATTGTAATGGATGAAAAGGTATTGTTTTACATGTTATTTATACTCATAAAGTTAACATATACATAAGTATATTACAGTCATATACAAAATAACATACTCATTTTAACTAATTGACTATTTTTTAGGGCGACTGCATTCACGCAAGTATTGGCAGGTCTTTTATCCAAAGGTTCAAACAATAAATTAAGGAAATGGGTTTGTTCATCATGAAGAATTTCGTGGTTTGTCCAAATATATGAAGCTGAAGATCAAAGACCACAAGTTTAAGTTGATGTTCACCCATAAGACCACTTTTGAGCAAATACATGATCCACTTTTCAACATGTGTATCTTCAAATTTAGAACCTATGAGCAGTTGTCAAATCCCCTAGAGCTTGATAATACTGAGCTATTCAGTAATTAAATTTCTCTCTTCTTTTTCAGTTTCAATTTACTTTTAGTTAATTTTTATGTGAGTGCTAAGTGAGAAGTAAATCAATATAACTAAATACGGCAGTGAAGTAGTAGCTAAAATTTTTTTTCCTATTGCTGCAATCTATAAATAGGACTACTTGATAAATCAATCAAAATTTTGAATTATAAAGTGTTGATCATTTGTATAAGTACGAAGTGACTTGGATTATTTCTATAACAATCATCTTCTGACTTGATAAATATTTTTCCTATTGCTGCAAATGGATGTTTCATATAGATTCATAAATGGGGCTTTAGTTATTACCATTGTATTTTATCTTCATGATTACCTTCACTGAAGTGCCTAAGTCAATTACTATTAGTATCTTGCTGAGTGGAATGGAAATATATGTTTATTGAGAATATTGCCTAATTTAGATAAAAGAGAAAAATGAAGCATACAAATATGCTTATGTTCCCCGTCCCTTTGTATATTATATTGTTTTACTTGGAGTATTAAATTAGATCATGAAATTTTAACTTTCTTATACAATCTTCATTTATATGTCTATAATGGTTACTAAATTTGCACAATTTTCCTTGCTTTGTAGATGTCATTGGCGAAGTTGTGAGTTATGAGGACGTACACTCTATCAAGCAAGATGATATCATCTGTATGTATATGAACATTGAGATACAAGATTATGAGTAAGCTCGCCACAATTTATTCAACTAAGTAAATTTTTCAACAATTCTTTATTTTGATTCCTATGCTTAACCTTATAATAATTGTAGGAGCACCAACATTTCAACAACTCTTTGGGGAGACTTTGTGGAACAGATCAAGCCATATTTGAATCAATCCAATGATAAGCTTGTGATCATCGTCATGCAATTGATTAGAGCACATCGATATAAGGGTTATTAAATTATGTACTTACTTTACAATATAATATTTTTATACAATTAATAAACTCTTAAAAATAACTTTTATGTGTGCAAAACAATATTCTATAAATCATGACACGGCACGCGTTGAAGCTTTGGATCAATTCAAATCTTCCTCAAGTTGGGGACTTTTGCTCCAAGTCTATACATTATACTTAATTTAAGGATATTTCAAATCAAATTTTAATATTTATTAATGTATCTCAACCTAAAAAATGAAACATAACGGTTTCTGTCAGTGGAGAAAGCTCACAAAGAATTACTCAAATTTCATCACACAAAACTCATTTTGTTGCGGATGAGCTAGCATATGGAAGTATTGAAGTTAAAACTATTGAGGATCTGAGTGACTATAAGCATGTGAGTACCTACTTTTTAATTTTTAAAATTTTAAATTAGCACAACTTTTATCCTATCTTTCTCTACATAACATTTGTATACACAATTTTTATGAGCAGTCAGGAAATTACTGGGTTATAGCAACTATTGTACACATAGAATTAGACCATGGATGGTGTTAGTTAGCATGCAAAAATTGCGCAAAGAAACTAGAGAGTATTTAAAAAGAAGAAGACAACATAAGTTGTTTTCAAATGTAACTGTTGCAGAAACTAAGATCTATCTGATTAGTTAGTTTATAAACAAGATGTTTGAATCATTCCATGTTTTTCTTGGTATTGAACTTTTCCTGTTTAGTTAGTTTGGTTTTCTCATTTGTTATATTTTAATTAGTTCATGGTTCTATCAGGTGTTAAACTTTTCCTATCTAGATACGTATGATAGTCCAAAATTTGTTAAAGCTCCATTAATTTTTTACTTAATTGGGCTACTTGCTAGTGTTGGTTATTTTTCTCATATTACTATTATATGTTGATTTTATTGGGGATGCAGGCATCTTTTCTGGTTTCCAGTTTTTTCTTTCCATTCTCATCTCATTTTACAGTGGCTATCTATTTTCCATGTACTCTATATAATATTTATTAACTTAGTAATGCAAAATATGGAAGTATTTATGCCTCAAATATTTTAAGGCTAAAGTACTAAATATGATCCTTAACCAACTGGCAAGTTCATGAATAGTTGGTATACTGTTATATTGACGTTGTGACTCGCGCTACTCCATGTATCCATACTTACAAAATTAGGATCTGCCATAAATTAGGTTAGTGCTCGAGTTGCAAATAATTTTCGATTTTGTAAAAGGCTTATTGCAGCAATTTTACTGATGGCCAAAATAAAGCAATTAATTGTACAAATAACCTGAGTGTTTAATCAAGTTAAAGCAATTAAGTGTGGTCATTGGAGGCGTAAAATATTCATATGCATAAACTTACAATTTTATGTGTTTAATTGCTTTAACGAATTCCAATGACCTTATGTTCCAATGGTCACTTTTTAGTTAAGAATTTTTTCTTTTAATATATACATTGAATAAGGGAGAGAAAAAACCACTTGAATGATTCCTAATATGACTTTACGTGTGTTTAATATTTTTTTCCTTAACCTTAATTATTAAAGTTATTGTGATTGTCCTTTGGTTAACCTGAGCTCAAACTGCTTGATCAGAAATTGTTTTGCTCTTTTCAACAAAAGTCAGATCTTTTCTTGAACTCCCACTTTCCATCTGTCAAAATCATCAAACCACTTCATCTTCCTTCCAATTTCTTTCAAAAAAGGCATATAAATCCAGCTTCACTGATCTTTCTTCATGGAAAAACAAAAAACAATCCTTTCCAGACCAAGTAGAAACAACATACAAGATCAGAAACGGCGCATATTGTTCGGGGTGGATTCACATGGAGAAATAAAGGCAACATATTGTTCGCAAAATCTTCTAACATTTCACATTCTTTTGTTTCACTAGGAGTACCATATGTATAACTGTTTTTTATTTTAATGATCATAACTTGAGATAAAAATTTCTGCTTTTTCAGGTGGACTAATCCTTTTTAAAGCCAGGTACTTCCGTAGCATTACTTCAATATGTTGTAACAGCTAAGCTATCCAAATCTACACATAAATTGCTAATTTAGTTTAGAAATATTGTAATTAATAGTAAAAATTGAACGTTGATGTCTTTTATTGCACGTATATTCTCTTGGATTTGGTGTTTATCGAAATTGAATATAACTAAACTCTCGGTTATTTTATATCTACTATGAATATATGCTTGATTATTGGTTGAGATTTTGTATCATTATTTTATTTTTCATGCAACTATGGACGGTGTGTATATGAATTGGAAGTGAATTTTGGAAAATCTACTTTAGCTTTTGCCTTATTACAGTTGCCCAACTTTCTCTGTTATTCATGCTTTTGTGTATTAATATTGGTGGTCCCTATCATACATACAGTCCTATGAAATTCATATATTTATTTTTTGATTTAATTGTTTTGGATGAGATCGCTAAATTTACTTTACAATAGAGACTTGTTTCTACTATATCAATTTTTCCTTTGAAACAATCAGCGTATCGCGCGGGTACGTATACTAGTTAATGAATTAATGACAGACTACGTTAATTCTTGGACTTTGTTTTAATGAATTTGGGTCTTTCTGAATTTCATATAAACCTAGACTTTAATCACCACATTTTTCTAGCATAAACTATGGTCATATGAAATTATGACTAGTTAATCAATAAATACCAAAATAATCTATTAAAAATATCTTCTTCTTTTCTACATCTAAATAGAAATTATATGCTCACAAATTCATAAAATATTAAAATATCTTCTTTAATATATGATTATAGTCCATTTGGAATCATTTCATATATTTAAATTATGTTACTAAATATCAAGTTACCTTTGTCCCTTTGATATATTTACTTATTCCTTAGCACACTTGCTTTCTTATAAGATTTTTTTTTAATAAATTATCTAATGATATGGTCAGAAAACATAAATAATGAATAATAAATGGTTAAGAAGCGATGATCTTAAAAAAGTTGTGCCTAAAAATGTAACACAAATTATTATTATTATTATTATTATTATTATTATTATTATTATTATTATTATTATTATTATTGAATTTTATTGTCTTGATCTTGGGCCCGGGCTCAGCACAGGCTTTGCAAGACTATTAGTAGATAAGAGCTTCCGATAATATTTTGAGTTCTTGTGCATGTCCTGGTCTCAGATAGAACACAACAGCTACATGGACCCCTTCCTTTTTGTTGTTGCCAGCGCCTTATTGAAAACGGCCTAGCTAACGAGCAATTTTTCTAAAGCAAGAAGCAAGGGCGCAACAGCTGCACGAAGTTCCTTCTTAGTGTGGAAAACCTCTGAAAGGCGAGGCAGATTTAACGCTATGCCCTTCCCTTAGCGCCTCCCTCTAGGCGGGGCTTACAACCAAAGTATGCACGGGGTGAAGTTGCCACCATTAACTAAGAATTGGAAGGGTTGAGGATAGAGTTTCTTTTTCATTTCCAGCCATCTGGACCGCAACCTTCCTCTGGGGGCGCCATTTTTCTATGGTCGGGCCAGTGTAGCCAAATTGTGCACGCTAAGAGAAGAGGAGAAATGTTCGCAATTACTACCACAAAAAAGTCGCCCCCTATCTTCTAAAGGGGCCCGTCACTTCGTCCGTACCTTCTTGGCTTATACCTAAGAAAAGGCTAGACTTAATCTTAGATATTATACAAGCAAGTATGTGAAATTCGAAAATGTACTCCGTCATTCTTATTCATATGTCTCGAGTTCGAGTTCCTGGGTATAGAGTCATTTTTGTTAGAGAGCGCTTTAACTCCGCTAATGTGGGATTTTCCAGCGCGAATCCAAATTAAATCGGGCCCTAATATGGTACCGGACACCGGGTGAAAAATCAAAAAAAGAAATTCGGGAATTTACTAAAATTGGATCTAATGTTAACAATGTTTTTTTAATGAGAAAATTAAAGAAATATTATCTAGACAGCAAAACGTGGCAGTGTACTTTGAAAGTTGTGCCCATTAAGAAACAAAAGAACATGCGGCCAAATTGCCGTTTATAGAATTGGAAAATGTACCAACTTGAGCCAACTCAAAAGGCACATAAAGTATAAAGTTGAGAAATTGTTTTGGAATTAACTTAAATAATTGCATACTCAATCGATTAAATTAGAAATAATCGATAAACATATATATAAATATAATTCATACTATGTAATAATGTATAAACATGTATAATAAGTATATAATATATACATCATATGCAAAAGTAAATTGTAAATTTGACCGATTATTTATATAAAAGTTTTTTTTTCTTGCACTTCACATTAATTCATTGCACCATTCGATAGTGGTATATATAATTGAGTAATATTCAATGGGAACAAGGGAAATTGAATTTTTGCAGGTGACCAGGTAAAGATAAGTTAAATTTATTATTTTCATTTTTTTGGTTCAAAAATTTCTGTATTTGACTTTACACTAACAAAAGAGGGAGTGGGGTGGTGGTGGTGGGTGGGTGGGTGTGGGGGGTAGGCAAATAGTTATACCTGAAAAAACTCTATTTTAATCAACTAATTCTCTCCATTTTCTCTCGCATTGCTTTTATACCTTTCCTAATTTTTAACGTACTAACTTTAGGATACTTGCGTTGCAAGTGTTTATTGCATCATTCAATTAAAATATTATGTAAAAAACAAGTAACATAAAATTGTAAAGGACAGTAAAGTAGATGCAAACATTTGTTTATTAAGCTAATTCGACAGTTAGAGTTACAACAATTGGACCTACAAAGATGAATAATTTTGTTAAGTTTGCAATGATGTATTTACTAAAATGCCAAATATTTTTGCAAAGAATATTAAAAGTAAATATGCATGTATATTGTTGTGGGAAAAAATACATGTAAATTACCAAAAAATATTAATCATAGGAGTAAAATATTGTACATACATTTATTGTTAGATAAAAAAAATATGTAGTAACAATATTCTGGAAAGTAAAGTTTTATGTTAAATATGCGAAAGAAAATTTGTTGGCGATGTATAGTTCTAAATATTAGGAATTTCTCCATAATTTTTTAAGCAAATAAGCCATTAGGCTGATTGCCTAGTTGTGTTTTTATTAATCATCAAAATAAAACAACAATGAGTTTGGAGGTCTCACAAAATGAAAGTGCGTACAAAATGAAAGTACATGAAGCTTAATATCAAAGTCACGTGTAAAATACTCCTTTGATAGCACAAAAAGAACTAAGAACCATGATAATTGAAAAAGCCTATTTGCACATGACTTGCAAAAAGTTCTTGAATTGTTATCTTTCATTGCTTTCGATTGTGGGCATTTGCACTTGATATCTTGAGGATCAGGAAACTCCACCTGATCTCTTTGAAAGAAATCTAAGCTTGACAAGGATTGATTTATAGGCCGATTGCACGCATAAACCTTCCATAATGCAAGTCCAGGCCAAGACAGTAATGGTGTTGTTGCGACTTTAGCTACTTGTTAAGCGTTCATGCTTGCTCCTTCTTATTGTGATCCTGTTGTTGGTAGCTTCCTCATGTGTGGTAGATGTTCATTGTAGCTAGTAGTTTCTTCAAATATTGCTAAAATGATCCGCATAAAGCTGAGATCTCATGGGTAGCCATCTCTGATCTCGACAGTAGAAAATAGTTGCGCATATAACTGATCATTGTGACTTGATGTGCTCTGCTGGTATTACCTTGTGTGATCCTCAGAGAGTGCTAGATGCAAATGAGTTTGCATTTTGTAGTATAATCTTCCCCATTTTCATCATCCTGTGCATGTATGTGGATCCAAATGTTAAGGCTAATGTGCATCCTTCTTTTTGCCTTATTGAGTGTGCTTTTGGGCTGGCCTAAGTAGTGGTTGCATCTATGGGAAATGAGTATCAAATATACTAATTCTACACTGATAGGTTAGAGAAAAAATTCTTCCTTCTCTCCTCCCTAAGGATTTGAATTGGCATGTGTTTTTACATAGTTAAAGTAAGAAAAAAATAAATATAATATGAAAGCTATTTTAAAGGATAAAAAATGCAAATAAAATTTTTCTAAAGAGCTTCTTGCTTTTAATATTGTACTAATAGATGAAAAGTACGTGTGTTACATCTTATTGTATGTTCACTGGGCGCTACCTCGAATTAATGAGAATATTTTTTAAAAATAATATAAATATTATTCAAAAGACGTGTTTATATTATAATATAAGAATTAACAAAAAAAAATAAGTTTTAAATGATAAATATGTTAATCGTGTTTAGGAATATGACTTATTCTAGTAGTTTTTCCTTTAGTTTATTCTAATATTTGTTTTATTATAATGAAGATATCAGAGGGATAATTATATTTTGTGCCTGCCCGCTTTAAAAGTTTTAAAACTATAATAATTAAGGCCCTTGAACCTAAAATTGTTGTTTTAAACTAAAAGTATGATTTCAAGGCATATGCCCTACGTGCCTTAGAAGGGGGCTTTTGCATCCGTACCCATTTTTTGTGCCACGTTTTAATTTATACTCGTTTTGTAAAAAAAAATTACATCTATACCCGTTTTTGCGCATAACTTCAGCATGCGGAACTAAAGTAACAAAGACAATCACGCAAAACTTCAGCATTCTAGTAGACGGGCCTGGAGTAGCTTGCGAACTTTAGCTCTAGTAACTGGGGGAACTTCAGCTCTAGAGCTGAAGTTTTGTCTTTTGTAAATGGGAAACTTCAGCATATGGGGCTGAAGTTTCCAAGTTATAATGACAACAACTTCAGCATATGGGGCTGAAGTTTCCAAGTTATAATGACAACAACTTCAGCATATGGGGCTGAAGTTTCCAAGTTATAATGACAACAACTTCAGCATAGGGGGCTGAAGTTCCCCAGTTTACAAAGACAAAACTTCAGCTCTAGAAGTTTTGTCTTTGTAAACTGGGGAACTTCAGCCCCATATGCTGAAGTTGTTGTCATTATAACTTGGAAAATTCAGCTTTAGAGCTGAAGTTTGTAATTGGGAAACTGGAGTTTTGTCTTTGTAACTGGAGAACTTCAACCCTGTATGCTGAAGTTTTGTCTTTATAACTGACGAACTTCAGCTTAATTGGTGAACTTCAGCTCAGCGAGGGAAAAGGGAGCTGAAGTTATTTAAAAATTAGGTACAAATTAAATTTTTTTTTTAAAACGGGTATAAGTTAAATGGGGCCGACCAAATAAGGTGCCCCGCACAATTTTTTCCCTTATAAGTCCTTATTTGAATTTGTAATATATGGGTTTTAAGCTTCTAAATCTAAAATTCATGATTTTTTTTACAAATAAGGTATAGTACATAATTAGAATAGGAAAAATTTTAATACATAAATTTAATTAATTCGGACGTCCTAAATATTTAAGAAATAATTAAGCTCCTAAATATTCAAAAAATAATTAAATGACTATTTTGTTTAGTGTAAAATTTTTGACACTTTCTAAATTAAAATTGTGTAAGTTTTGATGATAAAAATAATAGAATAGTAAAGCTTAATTTATAAAAGCATTACATATATAATTGAAACAAGAAAAGATTTATGTAAGATAAAATTAAAAAAAAAAAATTAAAGACTCCTAAAACAAAAAGGAGTTTAAAGTGCTTATTTTTTACCTAATAAATTAGAAAAAATTAAACTAAACATAAAATGAGTACAAAGTGATCGAAACTTTCCTAGTATAAAACGAAAGTTCTTGAAATTTAATTGAGTCAAAACTTTATTTAAAAAGCCTCCTAAAACTAAAAGGAGTTACAAAGTGGTCACTTTCCTATAATAAATCGTGTTTGAAATTTAATACTGCTAAATATAAGTAGAGATAGAAAGTGAAAAAACAATCTTAACTCTAAAACTAAATGGAATTTGAAAGTGACGATAATTTATTAAAAGATCATCTTAAAGATATAAGGAGTACAAAGTTTCGGAAATTTTCCTAGTGGTAATTGAAAGTTAATAAAAATTTAATACTACTAAATTCACATGGATTTGAAAAGGCACGACTTGTAAATCTAAAAGGAATAGAAAAATTAAACTCCTAAATATTAAGAGAATAAATAAATGATTATTCCTAAATATTAGGAAATTTATTAAATAAATAATTTTAATTATTAGAGAAATAATTAAATGACTGTTTTGTCTAGTGTGAACTTTATATTTAGAGGGTAAAATCAATAAACTATATTTCGATAAGGGTCTTGTGCTTTTAATATAAAATATAGATGACAAAATAAATCAAAATGTTAACTTATATCCCATTTATTCCCACTACAATTTAAAAAGAAATCCTACAATAATAATTATCTGTAAAAAGAAGTATCTTATACTTATTGACTTTTCTACTCTCACATGGCGTCTATCTACCACCGACCACACCAAATTCGCCTCATTTATTGGGTCCCCTCATTTTCTTTAATTGGAAATTTCGCCTCAAAAAGAAAAGAAAAAAATTGAGGTGGAAGTTTCAATCCTTATAGAGGCAAAAAGTATATGTATTTTTCTTATATATCTAAGTTTATCGGACAAAATATTAATATATATATGTGTGTGTGTATATATGGCTGAATACCATAGATATTAAAAAAAAAAAAAGGTCATTGCTTAACTACTAGATATGTAAAAAAAGGAAAAACTACTTCTTCCACTTTTGTTACAAAAATTGACATTTTTACTTTCGTATATATAATATACCCAAAAACTTATGACGTATCTCATTAGTTAAAACTAGTTCAAAAATGACCTTTTAAATATAATTTCAAACATGATGTGACATTTCTTAAATAATTTATTTCTATATTAAATTTTATTTTAATTGACTTTTTCTCGAACTCAATACAACCATAAAGTCAGAGGAATAATTCTTAATTTATACATATCAAATCATCTCTTATTTAGTTACTAAAAAACAGACTGGATTATATGTATATATCAAGAAGAAAATGTAAAAGGGAATGAAAGTGTGAAAGGACACAAGAATAAAGAGAAAATAACTCCATTGGAATATGAAAGGTGCATGAGCCACCGCCAAAGGATGTAGTGCAGTGAATGTGATTGTTCTTCCCTTAATCAGAGGTCTCGGGTTCGAGCCGTGAGTATGGAAAAATCCTTAATAGGGAGCGCTTCTCCACGAATTGGGTCATATGCGACGCGAATCCGAATATAATCGGACTCCAATGCGAATACCGGACACCGGATGGAAAACCAAAAGAAAAGGTGCATGAGCCAAGCCAACGTCCTAAACTCCATCTTAAAAGCCAATCTACGAATTCAATTTCATATCTTTTATTGATATTAAATTCTCTGCATCAAATGCGTAAAAATATATTTACATTATCATGGGACTTCGAAGTTCTAACTCATAATAATATTAATTGATAACCTAGAAGAAATAATAAAATAATAAAATATGTTGTAATAGTTTAAGTTACACTAAGTATATAAAGATTTACATATAATTTGTTTAATAACTTCACAACTTTGTGACTTCCAATTTATCTTTTATTGCAATTAAATATTCTGCATCAAATGTGTAAAAAAATATTTACATAATTACGTCACCTAGTTGCTGTCATTTGACTGGGTGTTACGATTCAAAAATCACTAGTCATGATGGCACCTAAGTCGATCCGCTAGGTAAGTCAACTAACAGAAAATACAATCCAAAAGAGATTATAGAAAAATAGTAAAGAATTAGCTGAACATTTACAAATTTATCCAAGACTTGGTAGTACGAATCACGAGCTTCTAAGATTTGGAATCTCAAAACTGATACAAATAAATACACGTTCTGCTTGAAAGTTACATAAACAAATTAGCATTAACCTAAGCTACCATGGACAAGTGACAGCTATATCCAAACACACGAACATCTTCTGAATCAATATACGATGTCACCAGCAGCTCTACTCCAAAATCTGCACGTAATATGCAAAAGTGCAGTATCAGTACAACAAACCACATGTACTGGTAAGCATTTTGTCTAACCTCGTCAAAATAGTGACGAGGCTTTTAGTTGAAAGACGTTATTTGTTACAACTTGTACATTAGACTAACTGTATAGGCATTTCAAAACATAATAGACAAAAGTACCGTATACAACTATGTAAGACAGTCAACAATTATTAGCAGAAATTACAATAGAAGATTTACAATCTTTCCTGGTATAAGAAGTGTATCCAAGATATCAAGTCACATGGCACGGTAACACCCCTCGTGCTTCTATCCCATCCTCACCATATATAAATAAATTTTATGTAACAAATCATTCAGCACGGCAACACCCTTCGTGCGTTCAAATCATCCTTCCAAATGTACGTATAACATAACAGACCATATGACAGAAACACGATAACAGGAATTACAAAGTAGGAAATACGCGAGTAACAACAATGGACAAGGCTATACATGTGGGCAACAGTAAGAAGTGAACGGAAAACACGTGAGTAATAACAACAATTGGAAAGTAAGGGATATCAACGTCAATTAACTAGCATATTGGAAGCCTAAGTACAAATATGACAAATAAGAAGGAAACACATGATCTCTACAAGTTAATAAGTAAGGGCGTGAAAGACTAGCATGACAGAATGCTTAAACTAGAGTATGATGGAATAGGTATGACATGAGTATAATACTAAAAGCAGGAAATAGGCATGTCATAGGCATGTTAAGCAAGTAAAAGACATGAACAACGCAACATCAATTGAGATAGAGATCAAGTACGGGACAATAACAACATATCACACAAAATATATTATTTCAATAATAACAACTCAAGGTAAAGGCGGAAATGTATACACAGAAAATAAATTTCACATCATAATGCATGTCCTTTATCCTCACCTTCACGGAAAGACCCTCCGTGCCATGACCTCACAATATTAAAAGCATAACAATATAAATGAAATGACACGACATCATCATTCGTGCTTTTACTCTCACATGATATGGCACGGTATCACACTTCGTACTTTACACTCTTCCCTCACATGATAATGAATATAAAATGGCATGGCATCACCCATCGTGCTTTACACTATTCCTCACATGACAATGAATATAAAATGGCACGACATCACCCTTCGTGCTTTACACTCTTCCTCACATGATAATGAATATAAAATGACACGACATCACACTTCGTGCTTTACATTATTCCTCACATGATAATGAATATAAAATGTCACGGCATCACCCTTCGTGTTTTACACGCTTCCTTACCAAGCATATGAATATCAATAAGATAGCAAGGCAGGAAGTATAAATAACATCGAGGAGAGTGTCCAAAAGAATATTCCAAACAAATTCCCAATCACTGATTTTCAAGTCAACAATGATTCAATGAACCCTCAAGGAACACATAATTCAAGTACTTCCACAAATCCAACAATTTATCAACAGTACAAGTATGGAATATAGCATCTCAAAATATCGACCGTAAAAATGTATTAATAATTATGCATAGAGATTACCGAATTAGACACATCAATGTATTCTCAGAGTTCCATCAAATTTTATCAAGTTATAATAGGCTAAATCTTGATTATAACATTTAATACTAGGTTCTTAATATCTAGAAGTCAAGTGAGGCATGGAGCAAGAGGTCACAAAATTCTACAAACATAAATGTAACATAATCCACCCCACAAACATGATTAACCAAGCCACGTACATATACGCTCGTTACCTCATATATGTATCACTCCCACATGTAGACCACAATGACAAATAAGAGAAAAAATTTCCTTAACAAAGTTAGGCAAAACACTTACCTCGAACAAGTCAATTACAATACCAAGCAAGCCAAGTGATGCTCCAAAAATACCATCACGCGCGTAGTGACCCCCGAACGTCTCAAAACTAGTCAAAATCAACTCAAATACATCAAATAAATCCCAAGGAAACAATTCCAAGTGATAAAGATAGAATCCTAAATCAAATCCCAAATCCGACCAAAAATCACATCCGAGCCCTCGTCTCGAAACCCGACAAAACTCACAAAGTCCGACCACACATTCAATTACGAGTCCAAACATACTAGTTTCACTCAATACCGACTCCAAATCGATATTCAAAATTCAAAATTTTATTTTATGAAACTTTAGGCCAAAACTCCCAATTTTCTCTTTAAAATTCATCAACCAAAAGCTAAAATCGAAAATAGATTCATTGAATATAACAAAAACCGAGTAGAGAATACTTACCCCAATTCATATGGCGAAAATCGCCTCAAAAATTGCCCAATTCCGAGCTCCCCAACTCAAAATATGTTAAATGAACAAAACCCTCATTTTAACATTGTTCCGCCTCGTTTCTTGTGCCTAATTATCTCGAAACTCGCTTTTGATGCCTCCAATGGTGTCCTTGTGAAATTTGAGTCAATTTAGGCTCTTGAATCACTCCATTTGACCTTATATTAAAGGAGATATATTGGTTCCAATATTTGGAAATGGTGCAATTGTAAATACGAAGTCAATGGCAATTTCGTAATTAATCTAAAAATCTGGCAACCCAATTCTTAGTAAAATGACCATAAACTCCTCGTAAGATTTCCAAATTCGACAATTTTTTTATGGCTCTGTAATTACGATACGGATATAATTCTTCAATAAAAGCAGAAATTGAAGCTAATTTGCTTAATGTAGTACCATATATGTTTGAAGAAACAACGTCGAAACATAAAAAAAAAACGAGCACCACACAACCCAAACCTATCCGAAACTCACTCGAGCCCCTCGAGACTACATCCAAACATACCAACAAGTCTCGTAACATAACACGGACTTACTCGAGCCCTCAAATACCGAGCGAAGTGTAGATACTCAAAACGACATGTCGGGTCGTCACACCAGGACGTCAAGGGTTCGAGCCGTGGAAACAACATCTTGCAGAAATGTAAGGTAAGGCTGCGCACAAAAGACCCTTGTGGTATGGCCCTTTCTCGGACCCCACGCATAGCAGAAGCTTAGTGCACCCGATTGCCCTTTTTCTATGTCACTTAGAATTTATAGTAATATACTGATAACTTAGAAGAAGAATAAAATAATCAAATATGTTGTAATAGTTTAAGTTACACTAGTTATATAAAAAAATACATATATATATATATATATACATATATATAT
>ML323850.1:0-56736 GCA_005239505.1 Nicotiana paniculata
AAGCCTTGAGGAAATTATGAAGAGAATGATGAATGACCAACTTGCTTTCAATCAGAAATTGAAAAAATTAGTGCCACATACTCGTCATCTGATATGTGTGCCATTCTAAAGACAGTGAGAAATATGAAGTCCGGGGTTTCGTACCCTCATGAAAAAATTTATAACCATTACTTACCTCCATCGGGCCACAATACTAGACCGTGATGCTCTTTCCCTTCAAATTGGCTCCCGATTGCTCCGAATCTAACCAAAACCAGATTAACATCATCAATATACGCTAAAGGAACAAAACCCAATCAAAAATTATCAATTTTCACACAATTCTCGAAATTCGGCCAAAGTCGAGCCCTGGGCCCATGTCTCGGAATTCTATAAAATTTACTTCACTAGAAACCTCGTCCTCCCACGATTCTACACATACCAAGAACACCACAATCGGACCACTATTGCCTACTCAAATCGCCAAAAGAATTTTCCCAACCTTCTCCCATTTCTTTCCAAACTTTTTCTACTTAAACTCTTCAAATTACAACCATAATCCTAATCAAAATAGCATAGGAATGAGTTTTATAATCCGGGAACTTACCCTCACCGCAGACCCTCGAATTCTTTCTTCAATTTTACTCTCATATAAACTCCAACTGCATGCAACAATGGTAGAATAACCAAAATTTTGTGGAGGCACTCTTTTATATTGTTCTGCCCAGCTAATCCGCACATGCGGACCCGCACTTGTGGTCCCAGGTGAGCACCTGCGGACCCGCACTTGCGGTCCCAGGTGCGTACCTGCGAAATCCCACTAACAGACAAAATTCTTGCACTTGTGATCTCTTCTCCGCACATGCGGCTTCGCAAGCGCGGCCAACGCTTCGCGCCTGCGGACTGCTCCTGCCTAGCCTCCTTTCGCACCTACGCGTGGACCTTCGCACCTGCGGCTGCCCATCTGCAGGTGCAGCCACGACAGTAGCTTTACTCCAGCAGCCATTTGGTGCAAATTTCCTAAGTTCAAACCCCCGCTAACCATCCGAAATCAATCCCGAGCCCCTCGGGGCCCCAACCAAACATACCAATACACCCCATACCATCATTCAAACTTAGTCGATCCTTCGAAACACCAAAAACAACACGAAAACACCAAAGTTACATCAAATTCAAACCTATAAACTTTGAAACTTGTAAATCTTGCCAATGATGCCGAAACCAGCCAAACCACTTCCGATTGACCTGAAATTTTGCTTACATATCCAAAATGACATTACGAAACTGCTCAACCTTTCGGAATTCTATTCCGACCCCGATAGCCTATTTTCCACCGCCGACCGGAAATCGCCAAAAACTAACTTTCACAAATTCAAGCCTAATTCTACTACGGACATCAAAACTACATTCCGAACACACTCCTGAGTCCCAAATCACCAAACGAAGCAATCCGAGCCATAAAATCTGCATTCCGAGGTGGTTTACGAATAAGTCAATTTCCGGTTGACTTTTCCAATATTGAACCAAGTTAAGAGACTAAGTGTCTCATTTCTCACCACGACCACTCTAAACCCGAACCAACCGACCCAACACACATAAATGAAGCTGAACCACATATAATGAAGTAGAAGAATGTGGGAAACGGGGCTAAATTCTCGGAACGACCGGCCGGGTCCTTACATCCTCCCCCACTTAAACATATGTTCTTCCTCGAACGGGCCAAGAGTTGTTCTCCAACCCCATCAAACTGCTACGTAGCCTACTATGCACATACCCGGGGTTGATCCCACGTCACCCTATCCCATATAATTCAAATAGCACAACACCACTGAAATTTCGAAATCCAATCCTGACCCATAAAACTTAGAACCAAATTCCCACTTCTGAAATAATATACAAGATCAAAATTCCATAACTATAAATTGAACAAGTATGAACATACTGAATCAAGCCATATACGCACCCGAGATGAAATCACATAATATACCGCATGACTCAAACACCCAGAGCGATAACTCCTAATCACAATAGCTGCTCAGAACAACCCAATGCCGGTACATAACCTTTTATCAAGAAAATACTCGCTCTAACACTTTTCATATACTGGGGATGAGGAAAGAAACACGTAGAAACTAACAATCATTCGTCCGATCAGTCAGATATGATGCTCCCCCTTCCCAAACGGGAAGTATAGCAGATTTCTAAGCCGACTCCCGATATTTATCATTCCAACTATGCTGCAAACAATTTCGACAATATTCATTCTGGGTCCAATGACCTCCTCTCATCCAACACGGCCACTCAGATGACATAACACATCGATACAATTCGGAGCCATAAACTATGCAACTCGTGCACTCAATAGCAACATCCCAACGTAATCAAATATATGAAAGATTCACACAAGAGGACTATACCCCCTCATAACTCGACTACACTGAGCGATCTCATCCAAACGCTGGTCCACATGAAATATTTCGAGGCACCTTAACCAAAATCAATAACCATTCAAAATTCAACATCAAGTACTCAAAGTGCATTGCCATAACCACGGGGAAACCAGAAGATACCATGCCACGTGAATCAGAAGGTATATAACCGACACATCTCAATCCCCAACACCCAGTTACTGACCATCCTCAAGTCTAGCTATAAATCCCAATTGGAACAACACCATATGTGCATATAACCAATAATCACCACTCCTCGCAACAACGAAGGGTAATTCATATATCACTCTAGAACAGGAATAAACTCAATCACAAAGGAATGGTACATCCCTCAATAATAGAAATTTAGAGCCAACAATTCTGTCCCGGTGCAGAACACACACCCATATTAGCCTACCAGTAACCCTAAATTAACTATGGTCACCCACAACAGATAGATAACTTACCGAAAAGTTTACAATGACGGAATTATGGTACATACTAACATCCGACTAACTCTGCTCGCATCTTCACAGTTCACTACCACAAAATAACCTGTTTATGAGAACTCTCAGTCTCGAAGTCCATGAAGCGCATTGATTACTATATCTGATCTCAACTCCACCGCTCGAATACATGACACATCCCAAATACTCAATCCTTCCACAAGGGATACCCCTATAATTCTTCTGTGTCACCAAGAAACCTTGAATATCAACAGTCGATCCAACAAGAGAGCGTCGCAATACCAATGAAGTACCCTTAAATCAAACACATTTCCATTTCACAAATGTATACCATCATTAAACCGCACCAAGTAGTGATATCATCTACCAAGTCATCTAAAACTGTCGATGCTGCCTAAGAATTTATGACCTTCCTTCCAGAACTGAACTGTGACCCCACACATGAAGATCTCAACTCTACACAACATACCGCATACACCCTACCATACTATGATAAATATGAGAACTTCATAATCCCTTCCGAGCCATAAGAAACTACATACTCAACTGGCCCAGAAAATTTTCATTTGACCCCATCTAATGAGCAAAATTACTATACACCACAGGTACCTCATGCCAGTCGAAGATATACCTCTCTAATCATGGCAGAAACCATCAAGGACTCTCCGAATCCCATTTGCGCAACACCAAACCATCAATACTGAATCCTTCTAGCTCAACCAAGCTACGCAGGCCACCAAAAATCAAAGAGCATTGCTAAGAAACACCCATAAAACTCGTCACCTCATGAACACCCAAAGAACTAATCGTATCCCTTACCATGTCGATCCGACCTACTACCAAGTTTCCCTATTTACCCAAGTTTCTTCTGACTTACCTTCAAATTAATACTTCTCCTTGCCGTAATACCACAATTCTCAACCCCAGACTCATCGCAAGAGTCCTAAGCATAAAACTGTACCGTCTAAAGCTCATAAGCCGCCGAATACCCCCTCAATTATCCCCAAGAGTATCACATTCAAAATACTTATCCTAAAGAGACTTCCTGCGAACCTAAAGCCAATACCTTCACTTTCCTGATATTGATATGTAGAATCCATGATAACGTAGAAATGGCATAAGTCCTGATACCCTCCAACGTAAATCTCAATCACACTGATCAATTAGGAAATATCGACCTTGCCCGTTTGCGCACTAACGTACTACGAAAGTAATCCACTCACTTGAAGCCACAGGCAAATTCATACACTGCACACACTAAACCTTTTACAATTACCTCTCAATCATTCCATAGAATTCATTTACCCATAGAGTACATTACAACATGTATCGAAGAATTTTCATTACTCAGAGTCATTCCCAGACCCCACATATGCAGGTCATAACTGATCCACCAATATACCTCAAACCAAAACCAACACCACACATAATCGTGCAATCAATTTATCATTAACAGACTCCCCCACTTGGCTCAAATCCAACGATTAAGACAAACAATAACTCACAATGCACATAATAACACAACCCGTCTAACAACTCAAGTTATCTGCAAATCTCGCACTCACCATTGTAACTGTCATGCCAACTTCCACAAGAGATCTAAACTCAAATTATTACATATACCCTTTAGTGGTAGAAGAGAACTTACTACAGAACATCATAAGGATCACACACCCCAAGACAACCCACATGAGATACCCCTGCCCGCTTAGCCTCAACTGATATCTCTCTATACACTTCTGAAGACCATAACTATCACGCAATCATTACACCTTCGTGTATCTGAACACAAACAACGCTACCCTCGAGGAATCACAATACGCGGTAAGAACCTGAAGCCAATGCAAGATCTAACACTAGAGCGGTGGTCAAAGAAATCTTGAGATTCTGGAAGCTCTACCGACACACGTCTGACCACATGGATACCCTCACTAGACACCACGTATCCCAAGAATGCTACGAAACTGCACAAAGATTCGTACTCAGAGAACTTTGCGTAGAGCCTTTCCTCTCCGAATCCTTGTAATGCCATCCTCAAATACTGAGTATTCTACTCCTGGCTACGCGAATATACCAGGACACCATCAATGAATACAACAGCAAGGAGTTATAATACGGCTAGAATACACCGCTAATAAGATATATGAACGCTACTGGGCAATGATCAGCCCAAAAGGCATTAGCAGGAACTCATAACACGACAGAAGGATCCGCTTCAATCCACAACTAGACAACATGAGAGGTCTTCCAATATACTCACAACTCAAGGCCATATACCAAACCGAGAAAGAAATCAAACACTCAATAAATCGTGCCACATTTCCAGCCAACCCCTTTGTCACAAATCACAGTCTGAACACATCTAACCATCAAATCACACTCACCACATAGGCTTCCAGTCAGAAATTCTAGTCAATAAGGACATCAACAGACATATAAGTCCCCAAATACATGTGCCCACATAACAAAATGTCAGCACTAAAGCCAAAGAGTGAATCCGGCCTCAAATTCTCCAGAATGGCCCATTACCAACATGCCAAAATCACATCACATCCATGGAAGTCACAAGTCGTCGATGCACAGCTGATACCAACAGCTCTCGTGCGCATTCGAATATACGGAAGGAATTCAAGAGTTACGCTATTGGTTGAACACAATGGATTCACACGACAGGAATTCAAGAATATGAGATTTTCTAAGGGTTCTACAGCCTCTCAAAGATAAGTACAAACGCCTCTTTACCGATCCGCAAGACTCTACTAAATCTGGTCATGACCGGTGAGTCCTATGTAACCTAGCGCTCTGATACCAACTTATCATGACCCCAAATCCAAGCCAGTGTGATGGCACCTATCGTGGAACTAGGCACGCCAAAACTACCCTCAAATCATAATAAGCTTCCATTTACATCTTTACTAAACTAATAACCCATAAAGGTTTCCTTTAAATATTCTTAAAACAGTTAAAGCTATACCGAATTTTAAATACAAGCCCCGAGATCTCGGAGTCACTGGTCATGAGCATCTACATATAAATATACAACTCAAAAGAAAGTAAATTCTATAATAGTAAGCAGGAGAGAGAGCAGGACTGCGGACACATGCAGCTAACTCACAAACCTCCGAGAAATCTATGGAACATATACACAGCTCATCCTGCCCTAACACCTGGATCTACACACAAGGTGCAGGGAGTAATGTGAGTACACCAACTCAGTAGTAATGAAAATAAATCAAGTCTATGCAGCAAGAAACACATAAAATCAATTTAACAATTCACAATGGACTGAGATCCGGGAGCTTTCCCCGTGTACTGCATTGCACATTTATTGTTGAGATATATGCTGTGCTGAGCCGGGGTTCCCTTTATGTTATTAAATCTTTCTGTTTCCGTTAAACCAGTTTATCATTTCTTGTCTATTTTTCATTGTTTTAAAAATTGTATATTGACTTGTTTTACGAACTCACTAGGGCCTCCACCTGACCTCGTCAATATTTGACTGGGGTTAGGCTTAGCACTTACGGAGTACCGAATGTGCAGTACTCACGCCCTTTCATGTGCATGTTTTCCCCATGTGAAGATCCAGGTACCAGTACTCAGTATCGTGGCTAGGAGTTGTCTACTAACAGCCAGGAGACCAAGAGGTAATTTTGCCACGTCCGCAGAATCTCACGAGTCCCCTTCTAATCTAGCATAGGCATAGAATGACTTGTACATTTTCCTGTTGTTTCATTGTATAGGGCCATATTTGTTAAAGAGCTTGTGACTATGGTGACATTCCAGGTTTTGGGGAGTAAAATTGTATATGCTGAGTAGCTATGTTATATCTATTTGATATCCTTTCTGTCTTTATTTTATATTTTTTTTATTTCCCGCAAATTCTAGGCTTACCTAGTCATAGACACTAGGTACCGTCACGATACCTTTCGCGGTGTAAATTGGGTCGTGACAAGTTGGTATCAGAGAGTCTGGGTTCATATGAGTCACAAGTCACAAGCCTGTTTATTAGAGTCTCGCGGATCGGTGTGGAGACATACGTATGTATATTCAGGAGGCTATGTAACTATTAAGAACAACCAAATTCTTTGGAATTCCTTATCGTGCTAGTTACTGTCATCAAATTCTTAAACTCTTTTCTATTCTTGCTTGCAGATGGTTCGTACCCGTACCGGACGTACTGATGATCAGGAACCCGAGCCCCTAGTAAGAGCCACTAGAGGCAGGGTCCAGGGCCGGGGCAGGGGACAAGCATGCAGTGCAGCCCGAGCACTGACTAGAGCAGAGGAAGAGGAGCCCCCATCAGCTACAGTTGGAAGGGCACATGCTGTCCCTACTGTTAATACAGACCTCCAGGAGACATTGGCCCGGTTCCTAAGTTCTTTCAGTACTCTCTCTCAGGCGGGTCTACTTCCGATAGCTCCAGCTACATCCCAGGTCGGAGAAGGGACATAGACTCCCCCGACCCGTACTCCTGAGCAGAGAGTTCATATTGGGCAGGTCCCAGAGTATGTTCCTATTCCCCCAACATCTCCAGCTCAGCATGAGACTATGATGGTTGTAACTGAGGCAGAGCAGCTCCGACTTGAGAGGTACGAGAAGTACCACCCACCTGAGTTCAGCGGACTAGCTTCTGATGACGCCCTGGGTTTTCTTGAGGGGTGTCATCGCATTCTCCGCACTATGGGTATTGTAGAGACGAGTGGGGTTTCTTTCAGTTCTTTCCAGCTGAGGGGAGCAGCTTATCAGTGCTGGCGTGCTTCTGAGCTTAGTAGCCCGGACGAGGTAGCTTCACTTACTTGGCTCAGTTTCCTGAGATGTTTTTACTTGAGTTTGTTCTTCAGAGCTTCAAAGATGCTTGGCGTGCGAAGTTTGAGCAGCTACGCCAGGGTGCCATGACTGTGTTAGAGTATGCAGTATGTTTCAGTGATTTGGCTCCCCTGCACCAACTTTGGTTGTCACTGCCAGAGAGAGGGTTCGGCGCTTTATTGAGGGACTCCACCCTAGTATTCGGACCAACATGGACAGAGAGTTTGAGACTGATATTACTTACCAGCAGGCTATGAGTATTTCCCGAAGGATTGAGACTGTGTTGGCCCGGGACAGGGAGGAGAGAGATACCAGGAGGTCTCGAGAGACTGGTCATTTTTCGGGAGCCCGTGCACCAACATCACGTTATGGTAGGGGTTTTGTGAGTCGCCCTGTTCATTCAGAACTTCTAGCAGCCATCGGTATTCCAACTCCTCCTAGACCTCAGGAGCCTTTTTATGCACCAACAGTATGTTACGTACCTCCTGCTCAAGGTGCTATCACTGGTCAGCCCAGCAGGCCAATTCAGAGTCAGCAGTGGCCGCCACGTCCTCCGAGGGGTTTCTTTGAGTGTGGTGACCCTCATCATATGATCAAAGATTGCCACACCACCTCAGACTTATCAGGGTGCACCCCCTCAGATTTATCAGGCTCCACGCCCTCCACCAGGTCCTCCAACTATTCTTCCAGCCCTAGTTGCTACCCAACCACCTCAGGCAGCTCGAGGTAGGGGTCGGGGAGGTCGAGGTCACCTTAGAGGGGGAGGCCAAGCCAGGTACTATGCTCTTCTGGCCCGGTCTGAGGCCATTTCTTCATATTCAGTCATTACAGGTATTGTTCCCGTTTGTCACAGGGATGCATTGGTATTATTTGACCCAGGCTCTACATATTCATATGTGTATTCCTATTTTACTTCACATCTGGGGACAACCCGGGACTCTTTGAGTTCCTCTGTTTATGTTTCTACTCCGGTGGGAGATTCTCTTTTTGTGGACCGCGTATATCGGTCTTGTTTGATTACTATCAGTGGTTTTGAGACCAGAGCTGATTTGCTACTACTCAGTATAGTAGATTTTGATGTTATATTGGTTATGGACTGCTTGTCTCCCTATTATGCTATTCTTGATTGTCACGTCAAGACCGTGACGATGGCTATGCCAGGATCTCCGAGCTTAGAGTGGAGAGGTTCCTTGGAGTATACTCCCCGCCGAGTCATTTCTTTTCTTAAGGCTCAGTGGATGGTTGGGAAGGGGTGTGATGCATATTTGGCTTATCTGAGAGATGTTAGTACTGAGACCCCTACAGTGGAGTCCGTTCCAGTTTTCAAAGACTATTCTGATGTATCTCCAGCCGATCTTCCGGGTATGCCACCCGATTGAGACATTGATTTCGGCATTGACTTGTTGCCGGGCACTCAGCCCATTTCCATTCCTCCTTATCGCATGGATCCTCCTGAGTTGAAGGAGTGGAAGGAGCAGTTACAGGAGTTGCTTGAGAAGGGATTCATCAGGCCTAGTGTATCACCTTGGGGCGCTCCGGTATTATTTGTGAAGAAAAAAATGGTTCGATGTGTATGTTTATTGACTACCGGCAGTTGAATAAGGTGACAGTGAAGAACAGGTACCCATTGCCTCGCATTGATGATGTATTTGACTAGTTACATGGTGCTAGGGTGTTCTACAGGATCGATCTACATTCTGGTTATCATCAGTAGAATATTCGGGAACCGGATATCCCGAAGACTGCCTTCAGGACCAGATATGGCCGCTATGAGTTCCTTGTTATGTCATTCGGGCTGACTAATGCCCCAGCAACCTTCATGCACCTGATGCACAACATATTTCGGCCTTATCTTGATACTTTCGTCATTATGTTCATTGATGACATTCTGGTATATACTAGGTCCCAGGAGGACCATGAGCAGCACTTCAGGACCGTGCTTCAGACATTGAGGGAGAAGAAGTTGTATGCCAAGTTTTCTAAGTGTGTGTTTTGGCTTGATTCTGTGGCATTCTTAGGCCATGTGGTGTCTTCATATGGGATCAAAGTAGATCCTAAGAAGGTGGAGGCGGTTCAGAGTTGGCCCAGACCATCCTCAGCTATTGAGATACACAGTTTCCATGGTTTGGCTGGGTATTATCGTCGTTTTGTGGAGGTATTTTCATCCATCTCAGCGCCTATGACCAGAATGACCCAGAAGGGTGCATCTTTTATATGGACTGAGGAGTGTGAGGAGAGCTTTCAGAAGCTTAAGACAGCCCTGACTATAGCTCCTGTGTTTGTTTTGCCTACCGGTTCCGGATCCTATACAATATATTGTGATGCTTAGAGGATTGGCTTGGGAGTGGTTTGATGCAGGACGGTAGGGTGATTGCCTACGCGTCCAGACAGTTGAAGGTCCATGAGAAGAAATACCCCGTTCATGATCTCGAGTTGGCAGCTATTGTTCACGCCCTGAAGATATGGCATCATTATTTATACGGTGTTCCCTGTGAGATATTCACTGATCTTTGCAGCACCTGTTCAGGCAGAAGGATCTAAATTTGCGCCAGCATAGGTGGTTGGAGTTGCTAAAGGACTATGACATCACTATGTTATACTACCCATGGCAGGCCAATGTGGTGGCCGACGCCTTGAGTCGCCGGTCGGAGAGATTGGGGAGTTTGAAACGCCTTCATGTAGCTGAGAGGCCTCTAGCCTTAGATGTTCAGTCCTTAGCCAGGCAGTTCGTGAGATTGGATCTTTCTGAGCCTTGTCGGGTATTAGTTTTGGTGGTTGCTCGATCTTCCCTTCATGACCATATCAGAGAGCGCCAGGATGATGATCCCCACCTTTTGGTTCTTCAGGATATAGTCTGGCGGGGTGATGCTAGAGATGTGACTATAGGAGAGGATAGAGTGATGAGGATGCAGGGCCGTATCTGTGTGCCCAACGTAGATGGGCTTCGGGAGTTGATTCTTGAGGAGGCCCATAGTTCGCGGTATTCCATCCATTTGGGTGCCGTGAAGATGTACCAATATCTAAGACAACAATATTTGTGGCGAAGGATGAAGAAGGATATAGCAGAGTTTGTAGCCAAGTGTCTCAACTGTCAGCAGGTCATATGGTTGCACCAGAGACCGAGAGGGTTACTTCAGCAGATTGAGCTTCCAGAGTGGAAGTGAGAGCGGATCACCATGGACTTTGTGGTTGGACTTCCTCGGACTGTGAGGAAGCATGATGCTATTTGGGTGATTGTAGATCGGCTGACCAAATCATCCCATTTCCTTCCAGTACTGACTACATATTCATTGGAGAGGTTGGCTGAGATTTATATCTGAGAGATTGTTTGCCTCCACGGTATTCCAATATCCATCATTTCAAACAGAGGTACATAGTTCACTTCACGGTTCTGGAGAGCCGTTCAACAGGAGTTAGGCACCAGGGTAGACTTGAGCACAACTTTTCACCCTCAGACGGATGGGCAGTCCGAGCGCACGATTCATATTCTTGAGGATATGCTCCGTGCATGTGTGATGGATTTTTGAAGGTCATGGGATCGATTCTTGCCTCTTGCAGAGTTTGCTTACAACAACAACTACCAGTCCAACATTCAGATGGCACCGTATGAGGCATTGTATGGTAGCTGGTGCAGGTCTCATGTGGGATGGTTTGAGCCGGGCGAGGCCTAATTGTTGGGTACAGACTTGGTTCAGGATGCTCTGGACAAGGTGAAGGTGATTCAGGAGAGACTTCGCACAGCCCAGTCCAGGCAGAAGAGCTACGAGGATCGGAAGGTTCGTGACATGCCATTTATGGCTGGTGACCGGGTTTTGCTTTGGGTATCGCTTATGAAGGGCGTCATGAGGTTCGAGAAGAAAGGCAAGCTAAGTCCGAGATTTATTGGCCCTTTTGAGGTGTTGCGGCGTGTTGGGGAGGTTGCTTATGAGCCAGCCCTACCTCCTTGCCTAGCAAGGGTTCATCCGGTGTTCCACATCTCCAAGCTCTGGAAGTATCACGGTGACCTGACTCATGTCTTGGATTTTAGCTCAATCCAATTGGAAAAGGACCTATCATATGTTGAGGAGCTTGTGGCTATATTGGACAGGCAGGTCAGAAAGCTCCGGTCAAAGGATATTGCGTTAGTAAAGGTTCAGTGGAGGGGCCAGCCAGTCGAGGAGGCGACTTGGGAGACCGAGCAGGATATGTGGAGTCAGTACCCTCATCTTTTCCCAACTCCAGGTATGTTTCTATGCTCGTTCGAGGACGAACGATTTTCTTAAGAGAGTGGATGTAACGACCCGATCGGTCATTTTAAGAATCAACACCCCGATCCTCTAATTACCGTTTCTCCCATGTCTATTTATGTTATTGGAACCCTGTCGGTGCGTTGCGTGATGAAATCCGGGGTGATTTTTTGACACATAGTCCATAAATGTGGAATTTAGCTTTAGAAATCTGTCCGTAGCTAGAGATGTGTGAAGACGGATCTGGAATGGAATTCAGTTGACTCTGTTAACTCCGTTGGGTGATTTCGGGGTTAGGAGCGTACTCAGAAAGTGTTTTCGAGGTCAGTTGTGGATTTAGGCTTGAATTGGCGAAAGTTAGAAATTCAGCGAATTCGGTCGATAGGTGAGATTTTGATATCGGACTCGGAATGGATTTGCGAAAAAGACAATAGGTCCGTAATGTTATTTATGACCTGTGTGCAAAATTTGAGGTAATTCGGATGAGTTTAGACGTGTTTCGGCGTCAGATGTAAAATCTAGAAATTTCTTAAGTTCTTAGGCTTGAATCTATGCATATTTGATGATTTTGATGTTATGAGATGTGTTTTTAAGGCTCGATCAAGTTTGAGTGAGGTATTAGGGTTGGTTGGTAGGTTTGGTTGAGGTCCCGAGGGCCTCGGGTGTGTTTCGGGTGCCCAACCGGGCATATTTGGCCTAAGTCCTTTGCTGGTTTTCTGGTTTTACAACAGCTGATAAGTGTTCTCTGCGATCGCGTGAATCAGTTTGTGATCGCGTAGTGTTAGATGGGGGTGGTCAGAAATTGTGCTTCGCGATCGCAGAAGTCCAGCTGCGATCGCATTGTTCTGCTCAGTTGGTCTCTGCGATTGCACGCACAAGATCGCAATCGCGTAAGGTATCCTAAGGCTGGGGGAGGTGCAGTTTTTTTCTGTACGCGGTCGCGTGGTCTCAGACGCGATCGCATTGTTGTGGGATCAGAAGGTTCGCGATCGCAGACCTTTAGTTGCGATCGCGATGAAGGAATTTCAGGCGCGTGTTTCATTACCTTCAATTATGAACAATCTCATTTTCTTGATTCTGTCGTGCCGTTTTGTTGATTCTGGAAATCTAAACTTTTGTTGTTTCTTTCTCTCACATATGGTGAGGACTTGCGCTACCGATCAGGATGATCAGCCACCAGCTAGACCAGTGAGAGGTCGAGGCCGCGGCCGAGGCCGTGGTAGGGGTAGCGGGACAGCCGGTGCAGCAGCCAGGGCAGTGCCAGTTGATCCCCCTACTGTTTGGGGCCAGATTCCCGCCATAGATACTCCAGCGGGACTGGCTCAAGCACCGACAGTGCTTATTGTTATTCCAGGTCTTCAGGAGACCTTGTCTCAGATATTGATGGTGTGTACCACCCTTGCTCTAGCAGTTGCCGCTACTTCTCAGGCCGGGGGAGTTAGTCAGACTCCAGTTGTGCTTAACTATTTTCAAAACTCAGACTTATTTACATTATTTTGAGATGTAAAATGATGTTTTGGGTCGAGTACCTGTTTTTACGGATTTTGGAAGGTTTTGACTGAGTGAGACCGAGGACCTGATTGTGAGGATATGATACGCCACGAGGTGGCTTGATATTAGCGCTTGGGCTGAAGGAGTCCTTTCGGAGTCTGGCGTATACGTGTAGCCAGGAGTAGCATACTTAGTATTTGAGGATGGCATTATAAGGATTCAGGGAGGAAAGGCTATATGCAAAGTTTTCCGAGTGTTAGTTTTGGCTCAGTTCAGTAGCAATCTTGGGACACGTGGTGTCCAGTGAGGGTATCCATGTGGTGAGACGTGTGTGGGTAGAGCTTCCAAAAGCTCAAGATATCTTTGACCACCGCTCCAGTGTTAGTTTTGCCACTAACTTCAGGTTTTTACCGCGTATTGTGATGCCTCGAGGGTAGGTGTTGTTTTTGTTTAGATGCAAAAGGGCGTATTGATTGCGTGAATGTTATGGTCTTCACAAGCGTATAGAGAGATATCAGTTTGAGGCTAAGCGGGCAGGGGTATCTACTGCGGGTTGTCCTGGGGTGTGTGACCCTTATGTTGTTCTATAGTAAGTTCTCTTCTTCCAGTAAATGATATATGTTGTAATTTGAGTTTGAATCTCTTGTGGAAGTTGGCATGACTATTACAATGGTGAATGCGAGATTTTCATATGACTTAAGCTGTTAGACGGGTTGTGTTATTATGGGTGTTGTGAGTCATTGGTTGTCTTGATCGTTGGCTTTGAGCCAAGTGGTGGAGTCTGTTAATGATAAGTTGATTACACGATTATGTGTTGTGTTGGTTTCAATCCGAGGTATATTGGTAAATCAGTTATGACCTGCAGATGTGGGGACAGGGAATGACGCGAGTAATGAAAATTCCTTGATACGGGTTGTAATGTACTCTGTGGGTAAATGAATTCTACGAAATGATTGAGAGGTAACTGTAAAAGGTGTAGTATGTGCAATGTATGAATTTTATTGTGGCTTCAAGTAAGTGGATTACTTTCCTACTATGTTAGTGTGCAAATGGGTCAAGTCGATTCTATCTAATTGGTCAGTCTGGTTGAGATTTACGTTGGAGAGTGTCCAGATTTGTGGCATTTCTACATCATCATGGATTCTACATATCAGTATCAAGAAGGTGAAGGTAATAACTTTAGATTCGCATGAAGTCTCTTCAGGGTAAGTATTATGAATATGGTACTTTTGGGGATATTTGAGAGAGTATTTGGCGGCTTATGAGCCTTAGACGGTATGGATTTATGCTTGGGTCGCGTGTGGTGTGTATGGGTTGGGAATTGTGGTATTACGGAAAGGAGAAGTATCAATTTGAAGGTAAGCCAGAAGAAATGTTGGTAAATAGGATAACTTGGTAGGTCCTATCGGCATGGTAAGGGATACGATTAGTTCTTTGGGTGTTCATGAGGTTATGAGTTTTTACAGGTATTTCTTAGCAATGCTCTTGGATTTTTGGTGGCATGCGTAGCTTGGATGAGTTAGAAGAATTCAGTCCTGACGGTTTGGTGTTGCACAAATGGGACTTCGGATATTTCCTGATGGTTTCTACCACGGTTAAAGATGCGTATTTGCTACTGGCGTGAGGTGCAGGTGATGTATAGAGATTTTTGCTTCTGAATGGGATCAAATGGAAGTTCTTGGCTAGTTGGGTACGTAGTTTCCTGTGTCTCAGAAGGGATCGTGAAGTTCACATATTTGTCCTCGGATGGCATGGCGTACGCGGTATGTTGGGTACAGTTGAGAATTGCACACGTGAGGTCACAGTTCAGTTCTGGAAGGAAGGTCAAAACAAAATTTCTTAGAGAACATCGACAGTTTCAGATGGCTAGGTAGATGATATCACTGTTGGGTGGCTTGATGAGGGTATACATTTTAGAAAGGTCGTGTGTGGAGTTAAGGGTACTTCATTGGTATTGTGGCGCTCTCTTGTTGGATCGCCTGTTGATATTCAAGGTTGCTTGGTAACAAGGATGAATTATAGGGGTATCCCTCGTGGAATGATTTAGTATTAGAGACATATTATATATTCGAGTGGTGGAGTTGAGATCAGTATAGTAATCCGTGAGCTTCATGGACTTCGAGACTGAGAGTTCTCATAACTATGTTATCTTGTGGTAGTGAACTGTGAAGATGCGAGCAAAGCTGGTCAGATGTTAGTATGTACCATGGTTCAATCATTCTGAACTTCTCGGTGAGTTATCTATCTGTTGTGAGTGACCAGAGTTGATTAAGGGTTATTGGTAGGTTAGTATGGGTGTGTTTTCTGCACCGGGTCGGAATGGTTGGCTCCGAATTTCTATGGTTGAAGAATGTACCATTCGATTGTGATTAAGTTTTTTAGTGTTCTGGACTGATGTATGAGTTACCCTTCGGTGTTGCGAGGAGTGTGATCGTGGGCTATATGCACTTATGGTGCGATTGTAATTGGGCTCTATAGCTAGAGTTGAGTAAGGTAAGTAATCAGGTATTATGGGATTGAGACGTATTTGTTATGTACTTTCTGATTCGTGTGGCATGGTATCTTCCGGTTTCCCCGTGGTTATGGCAACGCACTTGAGTACTTAATGTCGAATTGCGCATGGTTATGGGGTTTTAGCCAAGTGGCGGGAAGTATTACATGTGACCCTGCGTTTGGATGAGATCGCGCGGTGTAGAGGAGTTATGTAGGGGTATAACATTTGGTATTGGATTCATGTGTTTTGATTTTTCATGATGTGTGCCAGGCTTTTAGCATGATGTTATGAAGGTAATTGTTAATGTCGGGATGGTCCTCTCGTGTGAATTTTTTATATATAATTACATTGGGATGTTGCTATTGAGTGTACGAGTTGCACAGGTTATGGCTCCGAATTGTATCGATGTGTCATGCCATCAGAGTGGTTGTGTTGGACGAGAAGAGGCCATTGGATCTAAAATAAATATTGTCAGAATTGTTTACAGCATAGTTGGAAGGATAAATATCGGGAGTCGGCTTGGAAATCTGCTATAATTCCTGTTTGGGAAGGGGAGCTTCATATCTGACTGATCGGACGAATGGTTTCTAGTTTCTACGTGTTTCTTTCATCATTGGCAGTAGATGGAAGTGTTAGAGCGAGGCATTTATTGATAAGAGGTTATGTACCGGTATTGGGTTGTCCTTAGCAGCTATTGTGATTGGGAGTTATCGCTATGGGCGTTGAGTCATGCGGAGTATTATGTGATTTCATCTGGGGTGTGTATATGGCTTGATAGAGCGTGTTCAGACCTGTTTAGTTTATAGTTGTGGAATTTTGATCTTGTATATTACTTCAGGAGTGGAAATTTGGTTCTAAGGTTTGTGGGTCAGGTTGGATTTCGAAAATTCAATTGTGTTGTGCTATTGGACCCATATGGGATAGGGTGACGTAGGATCACCCCCGAGTATGTGCATGGTATGCTACATGGCAGTTTGATCGTGTGATGACCCAAAAGGTCATGCCATATTTTTCTAGCTAATTATGTGATCTGAGGTCGTGAAAACCTCATTCTATCTCACCTCGATTTGCATGCGCAGCCCGGGCATTTAGCTGAGAAGCCGTTATGTGAAAAACTGATAAAAATGATATTTTTAAGTTGAAATTTGAATAAAGTTGACTTTGGTCAACATTTTTGGTAAATGAACCCGGACCCGTGATTTGACGGTCTCGGACGGTCCGTCGAAAAATATGCGACTTGGGCATATGCCCGGAATCGAATTCCGAGGTCCCAAGTCCGAGAAATGTATTTTTAAAAGAAATTGTTTTATGAAAAATATAAAGGTTTTCGAAAGTGAAATGTTATGTGAAACCTGTGGTTTCGGGCTCGTATCTTGGTTCCGGATCCCGGTACAGGTTCAGTTAATATTTGTGTCATATATGTAATGTTTTGTAAGAAACGGACTCCATTTGACATGATTCGGACCATAAATGCAAATTTGATGTTTAAAGAAGTTTTGAGAAATTTCATTGATTTTGAGGTTTAATTTGATGTTTATAATGTTATTTTGGTGATTTGATTACACAATTAAGTCCGTGGGATATTTTTGAGGTTGTGTGCATATTTGGTTTTGAGCCCCGAGGGCTCGGGTGAGTATCACGTAGGTGTCGGGGTGATTTAGACTTAGAAAATCTGGTGTAATTCTCAATTTCTGGTGTCTGGTGTTTAACACTATGCGATCACATAGGTATAGATGCGATCACATAGCAGCATGAGTGGGGGAGAATCTGTTGCTCTATGCGATTGCATAGCCATATCTGGGATCGCATAGGGGTATAGAAGAGCTGGGGGAGGGNNGGGGGGAGGGCTGGTTGTGTACTGTGCGACCGCATTAGCTGGTTCACGATCGCATAGGGTGGGGTCACTGGTCCTGTGCGATCGCAATGCATTATCCGCGATCGCGTAGCTTAAAAAAAACCTAGTCCTCTATGCGATCGCATTACTCCCTTCGCGATCGCATTGGTATAAAACGCCCAGTCATTTTAAAGACTAAAAGAAGAATGTTCATTACGGGAATTTCACAATTTTTCGCAAACATCTCCTTTTTCAGTCCTCTTAGGCGATTCTTGGGAGACTTTTTTCCATAATATCTTACGTAAGTAATCTTTAACTCGTTTCCTTCAATTTTCATCAACATCTATTAGATTCTAGGCCTAAAAACATGAAATCAAAGGTAGAAATTGAGATTTTGGGTAGAGTAAGGGCTTTTTGAATATTTGGGAATTTGACCTTGTTTTGGGGTCGGATTTAAAACAAATTATATATCCGGTCTCGTGGATGAATGGGTGATCGGGTTTTGGTCCAAACCTCGCGTTTCAACCAAGCAGTTATGGCGTCGATTTTTTGAAATTTTGGAACGTTTGGAAAGAACTGAGACACTTAGTCTCTTAAATTATCTTAAGAGTGGGAGAAGTCAACCAGAAGTTGACATATTGGTAAACAACCTCGGAATGTAGATTTTATGGCTCGGATAGCTTCGTTAGGTGATTTGAGACTTAGGAGTGTCTTCGGAATGAAGTATTGATGTCCGGGGTAGAATTAGGCTTCAATTGGCGAAAGTTAGCTTTTGGCGATTTTTGGTCGGCAGTGGAAAATAGGCGATCGGGGTTGGAATGGAATACCGAAAGTTGGAGAAGGTTTGTAATGTCATTTAGGATATGTGTGCAAAAATTTTAGGTCAATCGGATGTGCTTTAGTTGTATTCGGCATCATTGGCGAAATTTAGAAGTTTTAAAGTTCATAGGCTTGAATTTGATGTAATTTTGGTGTTTTTGCATTTTTTTTTGGTGTTTTGAACGCTCGACTAAGTTTGAATAAGGTTATGGGCTGTGTTGGCGTGTTTTGTTGATGTCCCAAGGGCTTCGGGGGAATTTTTTACAGGTTAACATATCAAGTATGGATGTTGGAAAGTTGCAAAATATTGCTGGTGTTCTGTTCTAGTGTCCTTCTATGTGATCGCGTGGGTAAAATGCGATCGCATAGGCTAGTTGGGGGAATCATGGGTTTTTATGCTATGCGATTGCGTGGGTGGAGGCCGCGATCGTGTGAGTAAGGTCCGCGATCGCATATGGTGTTCTGAGGCGCGTAGGGGGGGTGAGTTTTTGAGCTATGCAAACACGTGTGTTTTTACGCGAACGCATAGAGTGGGTTGGTCTGTGTATCGCGAACGCATCCCTGAAAATGCGATCGCACTGAAGGAAATTGATTTTCTGGGTAGAAAGTTTTAAAGGCCATTTGTGCGAAATTAGTTCATGGGCGGGCTTTCCATCCATGCCCCATGACCCCTTGGACGCGCCTCCTGGCGTCCTAGCAAGCCTACCAATGCCTAGTGCTACGGACGACCTCGTGGTTTTGGCCGCGCCAAATTACAAGTGCGCATGTGCCTCTGTTTCCCCACCAATATCCCTCACTAGTGCCCAGCTGCAAGCAGCTGCCAACAGCGCCGTGCGTAGATCGTGATGCCAGAGACAAAGTTGCTGACAACGAACCTGCTTCTACCTTGTAGGAAACTAAGTCCTTTTCATTGTAAATATAGAGTAGTTTTATTACATGTAATTTCATTATGTTCCTCTAGCTTAATTAGGTCAAGTCATGTAGCTTTGGTTTATTTTTATTAAGCATTATTAGGGGGGATCAAGCATTCAAAACTTTCTAAAAAGCAATTCTGTGTACTGGTGTCTCTCCCCCTCGACACCGCATTGTCTTCTTTTGTAATAGCTTTCATTTGTGCAATCAAGCTTTCTTTCAATTCTCTTTATTGGTATCTCATTTTTTCTTGACATCGGTTTTCCCGTATGACACTAACAATCTCGTTTAGCGTACGGAGGGGGCCTCAATTGGCGGACAGCAGTTGTATTGACATTAGTTGCTTAGCCTTACGTCTCCCTTCCAAAGAACATCAGGTAGGCGTCGTGTAACAGTTGGTATCAGAGCCTAGGCTTGACATCGGACAAGGGAACACATTGCCATTACCACCATTTCTGACCATGGTGAATCATGGGGACCGCATTGCGGCCCTTGATGAGACGGTTGACGTATTACGAACTATTGTAAATACGGTGCCTGAACTACAAACCAGCCTAGTGCAAAGGTTGGATGACCTGGACCGCAGAATGATCCAGGCCGAATGTTAACACAGAAAACATCAGTCGCGACTCTGAAGGAGACCGGCAAATGGCAGCTACTGAGGCAGTAGAAACTGTTGGTAAATTCGAGGACCTCCGACAGGAGCGTACTGAGGATTTATCCTACAGGGCACAAGAGGCAGACATGGTGACTGCCATGCAGCAAACTATAGACAACTTGATAGGCCACCTTAATGTTCTTAATGCTGCTCTACAAGGCTTGCTTCGAGGAGGTGGAAATCAAATATGGGGTGTTGTGAACCTCGCCCCCATGGCACAAAAATTGAAAATTCCTAAGCCAAAGCCATACAGTGGAGCTTGCAATGATAAAGAAGTGGAGAATTTTAGCTTCGACATCGAGCAGAACTTCGATGTCATGGGAGGCCTGGAAGAAGCCAAGAAGGTAGCAACTGCTGCCATGTATCTTCAGGGTGATCCTAAGTTCTGGTGGCGAGTAAAGTATGAAGCCATCAGGGCTGGTAAAGATGCTTTGGAGACATGGGAAGAATTGAAAGCATCCATATGCCTACTGTTCTTTCCCAAGAATGTTGAGTATAATACAAGGAGGAAACTACGGGAGCTCCGACAGACCAGATCAGTGCGGGACTACGTGCGAGAATTCTCCGCACTCATGTTGAACATCCGTGACATGGAGGACAAAGACAAGCTCTTCACATTCCTGGAAGGGTTGAAGCCTTATGCCCGCATGGAACTGCAAAGACAATAGGTAGATACCCTACCCAAGACGATCAAAGCAGCGGAATGCCTTGGGGATTACCAAATGGAAACTCAGAAGGATAGGTGTCCAGCACCTGTCCGAGCGGGATACAAAGGAGGCCAACCTAACAAAGGTGGCCCTAGCAGAAGTGGGGTAGATTGGAGTGCTCATAGAACTAAGGCTCCTTCCGCAGGAAGCAACAGTGCTGCGTCAAACAACAATGATGAGGGGAGAAATCCCCCCTCAGGATGTCATCATTGCGGCAGGCCACATTGAAATAACGAATGTCCACATGCACAGATGAATGCCCATCAAGCTTATGATGATGGGACGGATGACGAAGAAGACAATGTGGAATAGATGGAACCAGTTGGTGCCTTCAATGCAATTGTGTATTCTATTTATGAGGCATTAGCGGGAACCAGTGCTGGTATCCGTAAGAAGAGGACCCCTTCCCAATCCCAAGAAAGGGAAAAAAAGATGAATGAAGGGACTCCTCTTAAACAAAAGAGGACCTTGATGTTCGTTGAACTGAAGGTAAATGGCAAGCCCATTCGGGCGATGATAGATACAGGTGCTACCCACAACTACTTGGCCTCAACTCAGGTAGGGAACCTTGGCTTAGTTGTAGGAAAGGGAAGAGGTCACTTCAAGGCTATCAATTCACCTGCTCAGCCAGTGGGTGGAATAGCCAAAGGAGTACCAGTGCAGATGGGTCCTTATGAAGGAAAGTTCAACTTGCGTGTGGTGATCATAGATGACTTCGAGTTGATAGTTGGGCTGTAATTATTGAGGCAAACCAACACCATGCCCGTTCCATATGAGGAAATGCTTCTGATGATGGGAGTAAATGGGGCGAAGCCCTACATTATCTCGTGCATGTCCGTGAAAATGGCCGCTGAGAACATCTCGGCCTTGCAGCTTAAGAAGGGAGTCAAAAGACATGAACCTACGTTCCTGGCTACCCTATGCATTGAAGAGGAAGAACGCTCATTGGGTCCCATCTCTACACCCGTAAAGAAGCTACTACTGGAATTTGAAGACGTCATGCCACTGGAGATGCAAAAGCGAATTTCGCGTAGGCGCACTGGACCATGAGATTGAGTTAGTGTCGGGTGCGAAGCCACCTTCCCGGGCACCTTATAGAATGTCACAACCCGAACTCACCGAGCTTTGGAGACAATTGACGGAGATGCTAGACACAGGGATCATTGTGCCCTCCAAGTTCCCATATAGGTCCCTATGCTTTTCCAAAAGAAACATGATGGTAGTCTACGACTCTGTGTGGATTATCGTGCTTTTAATAAAATTGCTGTGAAGAACAAGTGTCATATTCCTCTCATGGCAGACTTATTCGATAGATTGGGGAGTGCAATGGTGTTCACGAAAAATCAATTTGAAGATAGGTTATTGGCAAGTCCGGATTGCTGAGGGCGATTAACACAAGACGACCTGTGTGACAAGATATGGGTCGTTCGACTTCCTAGTTATGCCGTTTGGTTTGATTAATGCTCCAGCTACATTTTGCACCCTGATGAACCAAGTCTTCCGAGAGTATATTGATGAATTCGTGGTGGTCTTTTTGGATGACATTGTGGTTTATAGACAAACACTGGAAGAACACCTGAAGCATTTGCGGAAGGTCTTAGCTCGGTTGCGTGAGCATGAATTATAAGCAAAGCTATCAAAGTGCTCCTTTGCTAAAAAACAGATCAACTTCCTCGGACATATCATTGAGGAAGGGCCGATCAAGATGGACCAGCAAAAGATCCAAGCCATCACCAGATTGGCCGCCACCCAAGGATATCCACGCCTTGAGGGCGCTCATTGGCCTATGCAATTTCTATCAGCGATTTGTGAAGAATAACTCCCTTATCGCAGTGCCATTGACAAAACTCCTCAAGAAGGTCATGCCTTGGGATTGGGGTCCTAGACGAGCGGAGGCCTTCAACGCATTAAAAGCGGCTATGTCTAGTAGCCCCGTCTTGGCCCTTTCCTGATTTGGCCAAGCCATTCGAGGTACAAACGGATGCTTCCGACTATGCTCTTGGCAAAGTCTTGCTACACGACGGGCATCCCGTAACATATGAGAGCCGGAAGCTGAAGGATGCAGAGCGACGCTGTGCCGCCCATGAGAAAGAACTAGTTGTTGTCGTTCATTGCTTACGCCTTTGGAGGCATTATCTACTGGGAACCCCGTTCGTGGTCAAGACAGACAACACAGATCTTAGTCATTTCATTACCCAGCCGAAGCTGAATGGCCGATAGGCCCGATGGCAAGAACTCCTAGCAGAATTTCACTTCAACTTGGAGTACCGAAGTGGGAAGACTAATCATGTTGCTGATGTGCTCAGTCGGAGAATTGATCTAGCATCAGTATGCTTACTCGCCACCCTAAGGGGGAGTGAAGTAGCTACCACCATAAATGACCAGATACAGGATCTACTAATCAGGGATCCTGCTGCACAATATTTGGTTGATCTAGTAGCACAGGGCAAAACTCGAAAGTTCTACATGGAGGATGGGTTCCTGAAGGTAAAAGGGAACCAACTATATGTTCCTAAAGAAGGAGATCTGAGAATAACTCTTTTGGCGGAATTTCACGACACCATGGCATTACTTCGCCGTGCATATTATTGGCCTCAAATGGCCGACCGACGTTGCTCAGTATGTGAGGACTTGTCTAGTATGCCAGAAGGACAAGTCCGACCGCTTGACGCAATCGAGACTCTTGGAACCACTAGCTGTTCCAAAGAGACCTTAGGAAAATGTGTCTCTCGATTTCATCACTGGATTGCCCAAGGTTGGAGATCTCACAACTATCATTATTGCAGCACCTCAATATATATCAGCAGAAGATATAACTCGACTCTTTTTCTCCCATGTCATTAAATATTGGGGCTTTCCCAAAGACATCGTTAGTGATCGCGATTCACGCTTCACTAGCAACTTTTGGATCCAACTATTTAAGTGCCTCGGGTCAAAATTGAGTCATAGCTCAAGCTTTCATCCTCAATCTGATGGCCAGGCTGAGCGGTTCAATGGTATGTTGGAGGAATATCTCCGTCACTTTGTTACTGGATCGCAAAGGAATTGGATGAAGCTTCTCGATGCTGCTCAACTATGTTTCAATTCACAAAAGAGCTCTAGTACAAACAAATTCGCTTTTGAAATTGTTACCGGACAACAACCGCTACTCCCACACACCGTAAATGCACCAAATATGTCCATATCTCCTCGTGCTGCTAGCTTCTCAAAAGAATGGAAGCGGAATTTGGAGATAGTACGGAGCTATCTGGTCAAATCCCAGAAGCGGATGAAGAGGCATGCTGATCAGAATTGTCGCGTTGTTGAATACCAAGTAGGAGACAAAGTGATGGTCAAAATCCCAAAGCGGTACTTGTTTGCAGGGGTCCATGACCCTCGCCTATTGCAAAAATATATTGGACCTTTGTCCATTGAAAGACGCATTGGGAAAGTTGCATACCGGGTGGATACCCCAGCTTGGTGGAAAATGCACCCCATCTTCTATGCTAGTCAACTGAAACCTTTTCGGGAAGACACGGAGGATCCTTCACGGAGCCAACTCACAATACCCAGTATTCGAGGCCCCAATTCAACCGGGAAAAGGCGTGCCGAGACTATTCTGGATTGTTGGGTTATTCATGTGTCAAGGAAGGATCACCAAGAGTTTTTGGTGAAAAGGCAAGGGGTGATGCAGAGGAGAATACTTGGGAGAGGGGGACAAACCTCAAAGCCTATAAGAGCCTAATTGAAGATTGTTTTGCAAGTGAGGCGCCAAGGACGTTTCCAACTCAGGTGGGGGAGAAACTGTTATGCGGCACCTCCCTGATGTTCCTTGGAAGGGCGACGTAAGGCTAAGCAACTGATGCCACTACAACTGTTGTCCGCTGACTGAGGTCCCCTTCATACGCTAGACGAGATTCTTAGTGTCGTACAAGAAAATAGATGTCAAGAACAATTGAGAGAACAATAAAGAGAATTGAAAGAAAGCTTGATTTCATGAATGAAAGCTATTACAAAAGAAGACAACGCAGTGTCGAGGGGGAGAGACACCAGTACAGAGAATTGCTTGCTAGAAAGTTTTGAACGCTTGAACCCCTCTAATAATGCTTAAGAAAAATAAACCAAAGCTACATGACATGACCTAATTAAGCTAGAGGAACATAATGAAATTACATGGAATAAAACTACTCTATATTTACAATGAAAAGTATTTAGTTTCCTACAAGGTAGAAACATGTCTGTTGTCAACAACTTTGTCTCTGGCATCACGATCTGCGCGCGCGGCACTGTTGGCAGCTAATTGCGACTGGGCGCTAGCGAGGGATATCGGTGGGGCGACAGAGGCACATGATCGCTTGTCACTTGACGCGGCCAAGACCATGGGGCCGTTTGTGGCGCTAGGCGTTGGGAGGCTTGCCAGGACGCCACAGAGCGCGTCCAAGGGGTCATGGGGCATGGATGGAAAGCCGCCCATGACAGTTTGTTCGTGAATGCATAAAGTGGGCTGGTCAGTATATCGCGAACGTATCCCTGGAAATGCAATCGCACTGAAGGAAATTAAATTGCTGGGCAGAAAGTTTTAAAGGCCATTTGTGCGAGATTAGTTCATTTTTCCTCTGTTGTTGAATGAGTTGGGAGCTCTTTGAGAGGGTTTGAAGAGGAAATCGAAGGGAGTCATTTGGAGGTAAGATTTTTGACTTCATAACTCGTTTCTATGTCATTTTCTAAGTAATTATACCTGAAATTTGTTGAATTTAAACCCAAAATTGGGGAGATTAGGAGCATGAGAATTGGAATGTTTTTTGATGATTTGAGTGGGCAATCAAATGTTTTTTGATGATTTGAGTGGGCAATCAAATGTTTTTTGATGATTTGAGTGGGCAATCAAATTTTTTTTGATGATTTGATTTTTTGTTTAGACCCCTTGGGGGCTTTTCTTTTACGGCTATTTCCTTACTGTTGATTTATGATTTACAGTCAGTTATATGGTGCTTAATTATTTTCGAAACACAACCTTATTTACACTATTTTAAGATATAAAATGATCTTTTGGGTCGAGTACCCTGTTTTTACTGATATGCCCGAGGGGCTTTTGAGAGGGTCTGACTTAGTGAGGCCGAGGGCTAGATTGTGAGCATAAGATACGCCACGAGGTGGCTTGATATTATCTCTTGGGCTGAAGGAGTCCCTCTGGAGTCTGTACACACCCTGTGTGAGGGCAGGTACATACTGAGTGCCGAGTGAAGAGTGATTAGGAGGAATGAGTGACTGTGAGGTATGCCCGAGGGGCCGATTATGAGTGACTGTGAGGTTTTCCCGAGGGGCTGATTATGAGTGACTGTGAGGCATGCCCGAGGAGCAGGTTCTGATACATGTTTTTTCCCGAGGGGCTACTTATAATTTTACCACTTCCACTCTGAACTTATGAAATATGTTTTGCCCGAGGGGCCTTTTTATGACTTTTATCATTTTTACACTAAACTTCTTGAAAGTAATGTTGAACCTATTGGCAAGTATATTTCCAAATGATTTTACTAAAATCGGCTTTTAAAGCGTGATGATTTAATGTATACATTGTTGGAAAGAAAGGTTGTGCTTATTGTGAAATTATGATTTTATTTTATGTGTTTCTTACTGCTCTTACCTGATTTATTTTCATTACTACTGAATTGGCGTACTCACATTACTCCCTGCACTTTGTGTGCATATCCAGGTGTTAGGGCAGAGTGAGCTGTGTATCTGTTCCGGAGATTTCTCAGAGATTTTGCGAGGTAGCTGAACGCGTCCGCAATCCAACTCTCTCCTGCATACTTTATAGAGTTTATTTTTTTTTTTGCATATTTTCTGTAGATGCCCACGACCAGTGACTCCGGGATCTTGGGGGTTGTATTTAATATTCGAGATAGCTTTTACTGTTATAAAAATGTTTAAAAGAAACCTTTATGGGTTATCAGTTTAGTAAAGATGTAAATGAAAGCTTATTACGATTTGAGTGTAGTTTTGGCTGGCTTAGTTCCATGATAGGCACCATAACGACTGGTTTAGATTTGGGGTCGTGACATTTAGTGGTTTATGATACATTATTAAATAGTTCAATCTGTAATAAATCAACATGTGTTGTGCGTACCTAATCTTAGAGAGTAGGTGTCATCACGACATCCTAAGGTGAAAAAATGAGGTTCTGCCATGTTTGTTGGTGAAAGTATGCATTGTATCTCATGCTGGAAATGTCCGTACTCTATACACTGTTTTTATGAATTGCTTCTCTTATTATGTACACTTATGAAACACACAAGTGATCTGAATGTAACGTTCTTGACTAAACTCTCACTGCTACTTCTTTGGGGACAGTCGTTAATACTTCTGAGCACTGTGATGGTGCACACATACTATACTTGTTGCAAATATTTGTGCATATACTGAGCCTAGCACTAGTTAAGTATAAGACATTGACAGCTTAGGAGGAATCACTTGGTGACTTGAGGTTTAGCTGCGTAATCGATTCTATGGTACCTTGAAGTGACCTTCTGAGTGTCGTAATGATCATAAAATCGGTCTCTCTTATTTTAGCCGTATATAGATTTTCCCCGCGTTTCTTAGAATGAAGTGATAAGAAGCGGTGTTGAATTCTTGCCTCTTCGATATCCCAATTATGACGTCAGTCTCATCAGAGCATTAAATGACGTAACGTAAAAGCTGCACAGAGGTTGCTGACAACGCGATTCTCGAGAAGCCCACGAACTGCTATTGGGTTGACCTTTCCGCTTCAACATGCCCAATGGCTTCTATAAATACTTCAATTATTTGCCTTGTCCAATTTTACAACATATTCAAGTCTTCGATCTTACCTTCATCCTCTTTCTGCATGTGCTTCTTCATCTTCTTTCTTCAAAACCCACTTATAACTATGAAGAAACTTCCCAAACGGTACCTCAAAAATAGGGAGCCGCTTCTTTATCACGCCCGTCGAAGGGAAAATCAAAAACTCCTCCTAGCATCGAGCAGTGCATCCCTGGTCCCTTCGACACCGTCTCCAATTTTACAATTCAAAAACCCCCTTCTACACCTGGCCGATATGAGCCCATGTCTCGGTATATAAGCATAGTGACCGATACAGAGATGGTAAACCTTGACTACCATTGGGGGAAGGTGGACCAAGTAGAAATTCCCACAGCCGAAGAAATCATAGTCACACATATGGTTGGCTTTCTCAACGTATATACATACCTTGGGCCCCGTAGATTGTTCCTCTCTACCGATTGACCCGGTGATTCTCAACTTTTGTCGTCAATATCGAGTGACACTCGGTTAGATTTATCTTTATTTCTAGAGGATTGTATACATGATTTGACAAATTTCCAACATGGTCGAGGGAATGACTTTCACCCTCGGCCACTTGATCAGATTGTACATCGCTCATCTCTTCGGAGGAGGCCTAATTTAGCTGCACCATCGATCTGCCAAGGGGTTCTTTGCCTGCATCGACGAGGATAAAGATCAGGGATAGATGAGCCGATTTGTTAGAATCAAAACATCGAAAATAATCCCTGCTGATAGAATTCCATTCCCGGAGGAATGGAATATGAAACGTAAGTATCCCCATATTGAGTATGTTTGACCACCTCTTTTTCTTCTAATTGATTTTCTTATAATTGTGTAGCCACCGCTTGGTTTCCCGGCATGGTCCAGGACCTTCTGAGGTGGGTCAAACTTTTGGACTCCACTTTTTCATACAACAAACGCGTCTGGCGCGATCAGGATAAAACATGGTGGTGGGCTAAGAACCACGGTATGATCTCATTGTTTTTGTTTCCTCATTCTTTGAAAATATTCTCGATAGTGGTGATTTTGATACATCAGGGTTGTGCAGGCCTTGGGGAAGGTGTGTTGATGAGACCGCCCCCTCCTGGTGAGGAAGAGACTCTGAAAGCTGCTAAGGACAAGAAAAGGAAGAAGGAGGCAACGACGGATTATCCAAAATCAAAAAATCAAAGGCTCAGAAGCCCAAGCCCGATGCTACGGTCCTATCCTCGATGGCCGCTGAGATCCTGCGAGCCGAGGAAGAAAGTGATGATACCTCCCCTTTGGTACAAAGGGGAAAATGAAGCCTTGATGCTTCGGGAATTGCTGGGCGGACGTCTGTTGAGTTTGAGGCGGCCGATGTGGGCCACCTTGTGCTGAGGAGACCCTCGAGGAGGGTTCAGGTGCAGTCCCCAAGCCGCTATTCGGACCAGGCACAGTCGGCATCGGTGAGTTCGAGGGGTCTGCTTTTAAAATCTTTAGGGGGTGAGATGAAGCCTGGATGGAGGCTGACGTTGCCGATGGATTTCAATCGGGCCCTTAATTTTCTCCAGGGAGATACGCAATTCCCAAGTATGGAATGCCCCCGATTTGGGGAACCCTCAAGGAGGGGATGATGCATTCAAAGATTATTTTGAAGGTGTTGAGGAGGAGGTTGATGATGATGCCCCCGTTTCTCTCGAGGAGGCAGAGAGGTTTCAAAAGCAGGTGACCTACTTGATATAATATGCTATGCTTTGAATTTCTACTCTTGCTTTCTAACTTCCTTCCTTTGTGCTGTAGGTCAAGAAGTTGTATGACCAATCCTTATCCAAGATGCAAAATGAGTTGACTCATCATGGAAAGGATTTTGAGAAGCTTATCGGAGAGAGCGCTCCAAGAGAGAGCCGACTTCATCGAACAGGTAATGGGGTACGCATAATATTATTTTTCATTTCCATACTTGGTGCTAATTGGTTTGTCTTCTGCGTCTTTCAGATTAGGTAGAAGGATGCCCTAATGGGGCAGCTCCAAGAGGATGTTTGGCCAACGACGCCGAAATCCTTGAGCCGGCGCGGTTTAATGATGTCGTGGCTTTGGAGAGGGACGCACTTCGGGAGAAGCTATCCTCGATTGAAGACCTTCTTCGAGGTGCTCAGTAGGAGGCTGCTGCATTATCTGTTTCCAATTTTGAGGCCGATGAATTTATCTCTTCATAAAAAAGGGATGCTGTTGCCGCGAATGATAGGGACAGTGAGACATATGAGAAAGACGAGCTAAAACTGGATCTGGAAGTTGCCCATGCTCTCTTGCAATCTAGGAGGCAAGCCTTCACGGAAGCGAGCAATAAATGTGCTGATCTCTCTACCGAGATTGAAGAAACTAGGGCTCTGAAAGCGGCTCGGGCAGCAGTGAAGGAAAAGATTAGATTCACCTACTATTTTCCTTTTATCCTTTATTGTACATGGGATCCCCGTGGGAGCTTTGTAAAAATACCCTTGTAAATACATTTTTGGAATAAAAATATCTTTTTCTTTCATATCTTCAAAACTTTTCCCTGCAATGCTTATACAAAAGTTGACTTTCAAGATTTAACTTTAGCTCTTTTGAACCCGCACTTGAAATAATAGAGCCCTTTGAGATCAGACACCTTCTCGAGGCTAGGTCGGTAGGGGGGTTTCGATCCCTCGAACGCTGTGTGACAGTGTCATGAACTGATCGAGGTGGCCCCACCGATACACTTCCCCAAAAGTTATAGTTACTTTGTCAGAATTAACTGTTCTTCAAAGTAGTTGAATAGTCGCCGCTTGTTCTGTATATATATTCACTCACTTCTTCAGATTGGGTCTTGTAACTTTGTAAAACTAGTTTCCTTTTTAACATTCTCATCCTTTTCTCAGCTTGCGAAACTGCTTAAGTTTCCTTCCTCTTTGTCTTTGTTCAAGTAGTTATGGTTGTCGTGCTCGAATCCATTCACCAAGAAGAGGGAAACCTTACCTATACATCTTCTCCGGTCGGTGGTAAACCACCAGCGTATGGCGAGTTAACCTCGAGCTGTTTTACTTGGATAAAAGACTTTGAACTAGAGAAACCCTTCGATGCCCTGGGCCATCGAGATCATGCTTCAGGTTTATTTGGTCGATAGAAGAAAACCACCTCGAGGCCGTGAGGAGAGATTGTGGATGGGGAAAAAATGTGATGCTGCAGATACCTTCTCGAGGAGAGAATATTATGGCCTACATGGAGGGTTTCTGCCTTGTGCTAGAATTTTGCAAAAGGTATCGAGTCCCTCTTGCTCAAATTCATCCGTCCTTCTGGTGGATAGTGTTGATGATGAGGTACTTTACTGAAAAGGCTGAGCTCGAGTTTACCCTTAGCCACCTTATCAGACTATATCGGCCTCATCATTGTTGAAGAATGATTGCGTTATGACGCTGATCCACCAAGACTTTTATTGCTAGTGATAATAAGGACTAGAACCAAGGATGGTTTGTCACGGTGACGACCGTCGACATCATTCCTGCCGAGTTCATGTCGTTCCCCGAAAAATGGAACTTCAAACGTAAGTATTGTGCCTCACGTTAGTGCCTTTTGCTCTCAATGCGTTATAAGGATGTTTCTTTTTCTCTTCCCCAATGGTCTCATGGATGCCGGAAGAGATTCCCGATCTTGCGGACTGGACTCGGAGGCTGGAAGCTTCTTCGTCCTATGACGAACGCAAGTGGCAGGATCTGTCAAAGGGTAGATGGGAAGCAAAGCACCACGATATGTGCCATTTTATTGCATTTTGATGAATGCTTTTCTTTATGAGTATCAATTCCGCCGCTACAGACGTTCCTCGATGCATGAGGACATTCTCAATGAAGCGGGGCCTACCCGGAGACACAAAGGAGACGCCGCCACTGTAGATGACTTTATATATGTCGGTCATTGTGTTGACATCACCTCTCCTCGGGAGGATGGTTCTTCGTCAACAGCTCGAACCAGCGACCCTCCCGAGGTTGCCAGTCCCAGTAGGCTTGAGGCCTCCAATCTTGAGGGAGAGATTCCACGAGAGGGAAAGAGCAAAAGTGTTTTACCACCGTCTCCTTCCCCCCTCGAAGGTATTTTGAGGGACGCTCGGGGCCAGGGGCCGCCTAAATCAAGTGGGGTCTCGAGCGGTCATATAATTGGGATCTATGGTACCAGTCCTGTAGACACACGCTCAACTTTTGAGGAGGCTCAGCAGCTCTGCTCCATGGTGAGTTTTGTTTGACATTATTGGTTTTTAAGTTTTGTATTTTCATCTTTTGAATCGAAGCTTCTTTTTTGTAGGCTTTTGACAAGCTCAAGTCCGAGCTGCTCCGCTGCAAGGACAAGTTACGGGAAACCTTGGGCAAAGAGAAATCTCTCATGCTTCTTTGTAGTGAGAAGACAAGAGAGTTGATATACCTTCCATCAGAGATGAATCGAAGTTGAGATTACGAAGGCAATCTCGAGCAACAGGTAATCCTTATTTCGAGGGAGTACGTGGTTCCTTTCCCTCCTTCGAGAACGAATGTTTCGGTGCTTCAGTTGCAGAGAAAAATCAAAGCATCATGAACGCGTTGAGGCGAAGTCGGACAGGTCAATTCCGAAGGCAATGCGTTGAAGGCGCAAATAGGTGTTCATGCAGCAGCCCAAAGGAATGCTTTGGCCAAGGCTTTTGCTCTCGAGATAAAACTTTACAATGCTCGAGAAGATATCTCGATTCAGACGAGCAGGATTGCCAAGATCGAGATTGACCTTTTGAATGTGAAGGCCAAGGTCGTTGACACCGGGCTGAAGCTGAAGAAGTTCGAGCAAAGGCCGATAAGAAAGTGGACATTTATTTGAATGATACAGGTGCTGCTCGGGCTGAGCTGAGGGGATCCTTTGATAGAGAGAGGAGGGGCAATGAGTATGCTCGATGCTGATATTTGTAGGTTGCGGAGGGAGCTGGTCCTTAGAGCTAACTGGGTTTTTCTCCCTTGTCCTTTGTAAAAACTCCTGTGGGAGCGTTGTAAATGTATATTTGTAATACACGTATATATAAATTTTTTTTTTGGTATTTCTGATTTGCTTGTCGATAATTAGCCCAATGAATTAGACTTTGAAATGAAACCGTTGTGGTTATAAATTGGCCCTGAGGCTTTTTAGGCTGGCTTGTGGGCTCTTACGCATTGGGTCGGTATGCCCTTTGATATGGTTGGCGCTTGGGCTCTTACGTATTTGGACCTTAGGTGGTTTAGTTAACTGTTTTGGGGTCAGTATTCGAGTCGAGTTTCGACTCGAGCTCATCGACCCATAGGTTTTTTCAATTGGCCTTGAGGCTCTTTAGGCTGGCTCTTAGGCTCTTACGCATTGGGTCGGTACGAACTTTTAATGTGGCTGGAAACTTGAGCTCATATGTATTAGGTTGTTACGACCTCTAATGTGGTTGGTGACTTGGGCTCTAACGCATTAGGTTGGTACGACCTTAAACCGGTTCTTTCTTGATGTTTTTTCGAAGTAATTTGAGGCCTGTGATTTTATGGCAACAATCGGACATCTCTGAGTCGCGTTAGTTTGGCCGGAGCCTTATGACGGTGGTCATTGTATTTGGCCGTATCCTTTTAGTCCCCGAGTGAGATAGCCTTGGCGTCAATATCGAGGGTATGCCTTTTTAGGGGTCTTACATGTTCGAATATATAGCCTTGACTTTGATATAAGGATTATGCCTTTTTAAGGTCCTACAAATTTGTACATGCCTTGCTTGAGGTCTTACAGATTGTTGATATTGCCTCATGAAGGGCTTACATTGTTGATATTGCCTCATGGAGGGCTTATGTTATTGATATTGCCTCATGTAAGGCTTATGTTGTTTGATATTGCCTCATGAAGGGCTTACATTGGTGCCTCATGGAGGGCTTATGAGCTCGAAATTGCCGTCCCTGAGTTCTTATGGCTTTGAGTTTTTGATGACTCGATGGGGTGACTATCAAGGACGGTCCCCAAGTCGCGGTTATGCCCTTTTTAAGGTCTTACAAATTTGGCGTTGCCTCGTTGAGGGATTATAGATGAAATATTGCCTCTTGGAGGGCTTATATTGGTTGATATTGCCTCATGGAGGGCTTACAATTGTGCCTCATGGAGGGCTTATGAGCTTGAAATTTCCAGCCCTGAGGTCTTATGGCTTCGAGTTTTTGATGACTCGATGGGGTGATTGTCGAGGACAATACAATTTTTACGTTGCCTCGTGGAGGTCTTATATTGGTGCCTCATGGAGGGCTTATGTGCTCGATGTTGTCGGCCCTGAGGTCTTATGGCTTCGAGTTTTTGTTGTCAGTCCTCGAGTGTTTGAGAAATTTCTGGCCCTAGGTCCGTTTCTTTTGAAAATAGCAAACTTCTTTTATGCGCAAAGTGTTTTGATGATAAAATATTCTCCTCCGATTACTTGCTACAAGTATACAATTTTTACCATCGAGGGCTCGATTATTCTACGTGGACACAGTTCATTTGACCATTTTGTCCTATACATCGTTCTCCTGTCGAGATCCTTATTGGCATATTTTAGTTTCATCGAGGAGGTGATCTCCCGGGGGGATGCCCCACTATATTTGAGGTTGATCGGAGAGAATCCTTGAATACTTGGTGAGTTCTCCTTAGGTAGAATATGGATGTTGCCTCGTTAAAAACCTCGTCGGTAAAACCCATTTGGTATAAAATCTTATGTGAGGGAAAAAAAGCGCAACGTATGCTTTAAAACCTAAGGCCTTCGAGCTGGATGGTGCTTCGATTCCTTTCAATCGATTACCTGCACATAGGTTAGTGTAAAACGTGAAAGAAAGAGGGAGAGGATTGCACCTTAACTGTGGTGGCGTTCAAGCCTCGATATGCTTCAGTTACGCATTCCAAGGACACGTCACGATCCTTTATTCGTTCATCGAGGATGCCGTTTGTGATCGCTACTTGGTTACTTGCTTATTTTTTGGATCATTCGATGTATAAGGTGCCGGCGTCGGTGCCATATCGTGCACTGTGAACATTTCTTTTGTTGTGTGCTGCTCTCCATACACTTTGTTTACTACATCCTTCAAAGGAAACTTCATCATTTAATGAAGGGTGGACGACACCGGCCTCATACTGTGAATCCATGGCTTTCCAAGCACTGCATTGTATCTCATGTCACCTTTAATGACATGAAACTTGGTATTTTGAATCTTACTGGCCACGCTGAGCCGGGCACGATTTTGTGGAGCAATCCGTGTTCCTCTACCACCCTCGACCTTATTATATTGGCCGAGATACCTGGATCCACGAGCACACATTTAACCTGAATTTTATTTAAAAGAAAAGAAAATACCAGGGCATAATTATGAGGTTGAGACAAGGTCTTGATGTACTCTTCGCTGAATGAAAGAGCACCTTCAGGTATGTAGCTCCGAGTTCGCTTTTCCCTGGTGCTGGATACTTTTGTTTGCTTCAAAACAAGTCCTTGAGAGACGTCGACTCCTATAATAATGATATGGATGAGGTTCTATTGTTCTTTTGTTTCATTTTTCCTGTTCGCCTCTCTTTCCCGAAATTGGTTTTTAGCTCCTACGTTGAGGAGCTCTCAAAGGTTCCCTTTGCTAATCAGTCGGGCTATCTCTTCTCGAAGGTGTCTGCAATCCTCGATCTTATGACCGTGGGTACCGTGATATTCATATATCAAGTTAGGGTTCCTTTGCGAAGGATCTGATAGTACAGGTCTTGGCCACCTGGTGTCCTTGATTCTACCAATGGCCGACACGATGTCTGAAACATCAATGTTGAAGTTGTACTCAGATAGTCAGGGTGCTTCTACCAGTCCTGTGCCTGTCGAGTCCTGCTTTGTTCGTGAGTCCCCGAGGGTTCTAGCCTCGGTCCATCCTTTGGTCACTTCAAGGTATGTTGCGCCTCAGGATACTTCTCCAATTTTCTATATACGGTTGATAACTTTCTTTGCTTGGCCTCGACTCTCTTTCTGGGAGCCTCGATTCCTTTGCTAAGAGCCTGCTGCGATACACTGAGCCCGAGGGAGCTTCCAATTGGTCATCCTCGACTCTGATCTTTGACAGATAATCGTTGTGCACATCCGCCCAAACTACGACGGGATTCTCGATCAAGTTTTGCTTCAACTACTTTGAAGCTATCGAGCTTCATTCGTTCAAGCCCTGGGCGAAGGCTTGCACTGCCCAATAATCGAAGACCGGTGGTAATTCCATCTGTTCCAATTGGAAGCGGGATACGAACTCCCATAGTATCTCATTCTCTCTTTGTTTGAGTTTGAAAACATCATATTTCCTCGTACCGACCTTGATGGGACCAGCATGTACCTTCCCAAAAGAGTCTACCATCATGGAAAACGAATCAATCGAGTTAGGGGGGCAGCTTATGACACCACATCATGGCCCCTTCGCATAGTGTTTCTCTAAATTTTTCATTAATACGGATTCAATCTCTTCATCTTTTAGGTCGTTCCCCTTCACAGCACAAGTGTAGTTAGTTATGTGCTCCTTGGTCCAAGGTCCCGTTGTACTTCGTAGATCAGACATTCTGAATTTCTTCAGGATGGGCTTCGGGGCTGCAAATGGGAATGGATTTTGTACGAACTTTTTTGAATCTACACCCTTCAAAATTGGGGGTGAGCCCGGGATCTGATTGACCCTCGATTTATAGGTCTCCACCTTTTTGTCGTTGGCTTCTATCTTCTTTTCGCCTGATTCTATCCTATTTGTGAGGTCCTCGAGCATCTTCATAATTCCGGGATCGGCTGCTGACCCATTATTTCTTGACCTTTCGGGTGCCTATTCGACTTGAGGAGTTGTTTCTGGTGGCGTTGTGCTTGGAGTTCTCTAATGTCTTTGTAGCTGAGCAATAGCCACTTGTTGTTTCTACAACCTCTCAAAAATGACATGAAGGCTAACTTCCGTTTCATTTTGAGCAGGGGATCCCTATGCTTCATGTTGGTCTCTTTTACGCACTCTTACGTCTATATGAGAACTTACATCAACATGTTGAGCGTTGTGTGAGCCTTCATCGACGGGGATTCGTGCTGGTTCCTCTTCAGGGTTTTGCGGTGTTACACCGGCACCTGAAGTAGCTGCGTCATTCTCTCCATGATCCTCAGGACCTTTTTTTTTCATGTGCGTTCACTGAGTTAGACATTTTCTGACCTGAAATTGAAGATTATTGGATAAGAAAAAGTGTAAAGAGTAACTTGTATTTTTAGAAAACCAGCACTAAAACAATAACTATTATTTTTAGCCCTACGGTGGGCGCCAAACTGTTTATCTTGAAAATGGGAATTACAATTATATTTGATTTTTTGGTTCCAAAAATATGTGATCTATTTTATTACTAGTTGATTAGGCAATAAATGCAAAGCAATAGGTAGGAAAATTAAATAAAAATGAAGGATAGAGAGATTGTGCAAAACGAGCAGTTTAAAGACGGCGTCTCGAACGTGGTGGAAATAGGCCTCGAGGTCGAGCTTGAGAGCTTGATAGAGGATGGTCGAATAGGATACGACGGTATTGAATGCCTCGAAGATGGCCTTTTTATGGTTAGTGATGAATAATAAATGAAGAACAATTAATGAACACAATAAATGAAAGACAATAAATCAAATGAACAATTTTGTAGAGAGTGTTTGAGTTAGAGAGCAGAGGATGTTCTTGTTCTAGTATTGAATATCATGTGTGTTACAAAATGAGAAGGGTTCCCTTTAAATAAGAAGGGGAATCCCAACATAGTACATGCGTAATTATTACAAAGAGAAATGGTTGGTACGACCATTTAATGCCACGGTACGGGCTTGTACTATTTTGCGTACTTGGTTAGCTTTAACCACGTGCCTTTTGGGAGATTCCCGCTGTTTCATGATGGTGTTCGATTTAAACCGCCTCGATGTCGAGAATCCTCGACATGCCTCCTCGATGCCAAAACTTGAACTGCTTTGAGCCTTCCGAGTGTCGTAATGATCATAAAATCGGTCTCTCTGATTTTAGCCGTATACAGTTGGAATAACAGTGAGATAAATAAGCAAAAACTCGTAAAAGAAAGAGATTACGAAGAAATTCAGCATCTACTTCATAAATTGGACTAAAAAAATAAACGATTATTCCGACTATAGCTTATGGAACCGTAACATCTCATTACTCATCAACAATGTATCAAAAAATAAAAGTACGTATGTATTGTAAAAGGGCTTAATAGCCTAGCAGACCCCTATACTTGTTCTGATTTGTCATCCCAGGATTTATACTCCATATAATTTCCTCTAGACACTTATAGTTATTCAAATACACTATTTTAAACCCCTCTAACCAATGATCGAGATTATGTGGCGTAAATAAGACTGAGGTGGATAAAATTCCCGGTACACAAGCGCAAATAGAGCGTGAAATACATTCGGCAAAAATTACTAAAATAAGGGAAAAAAATAAAAAGAAAAATAAAAAGAAAGAAGACCAACGAGTAACCATGGTTCTCTTCTTGTTAATACCATTGCCATAACTTCTTCTTTTCATCAGAATTAAAGATAAAAAATCATTATAATTTTTTTCGGAAAAAATGGATAGAATAAACATACATTCTCAATAGGAAATTCGTCAAAACATATATCACAAAAACAAGGAATTTCATCGTAGCATGTCGAAAATTCATCACTAGGTATAGTTGAATCCTTCGAACTATCAATGGCAGAGAAAATACCGAAAAAGTTCAAACTATCACCTGTGTCGAAGAGCACTGATAACAACCATAATTGTTTCTTTTGTATCACCCCTCTACAGTAGAATATAAAACAACCCTAGTAGTTCAATCTAATAGGATGAAAATTTCCAAAAGAGGTGCCGAATAAGATCTAATGGCATGTGTGGTGCTGTCACGGCCCAAAAACCCACCGCATGCGTTGTGATGGCACCCAGTCTCTAAGACTAGGTATGCAGATTACTAACAACGATTAAGCCAGTTTTAACAATGTTAATTTGAAATGTATTTTAGTATAAGTACCAAAACAAAGACAATAATCATAACAGCCTCCCAAGACTGGTAATACAAAGTCACGAACTCTAGCTAAGTACATGGAAAGATCTCAAAGATCGGATTACTGTACTGTTCAAAAGACAAGCTCGTAGTACAATAGAAGGAAATGACTCCAAGGGACTGCGACATCGAAGCATCTCTACCTTGAATACTCGCGATAAATAAGCTAACTCTACCGAATCTGATATCTCCAATACCCGGCTCTACACAAAAAATGTCCAGAAGTGTTGTAAGAGTATACCATGGTCGGTACCTAGTAAGTATCAACTCTAGCCTCAGTCGAGTAGTGACGAGATACAAGTCAAGACTCTCACTAGAAAAAATAACTCGTGCAGTATAGAAGTACAAAAATAACAATGGAAAGCATAAATCAGTTAATGACAACAAAATCAACACGTGAGATAAAAAGTAAAGCGATAGGAACTGTAACGACCCGATCGGTCGTTCCGTGAGGTTTACCCCAATTCCCCTATTTCTGCATTTGTTATATATTGGTATCATGTTCTTGTTGTGTTGGGTCAGTTGGTTTGGGTCTGGAATGGTTATGGTGAGAGTTTAGGCATTTAGTCTTTTAAAATTGCCTAATAGTTGAGGAAGTCAACTGAGAGTTGACCTATTGGTGAACGACCACGGAGTGCAGATTTTATGGCTCGGATAGCTCTGTTAGGTTATTTGGGACTTAGGATTGTGTTTGGAATGAAGTTTTGATGTCAGGTGTAAAATTAGGCTTGAATTGGCGAAAGTTTGTTTTTGGCGATTTCTGGTCGGCAGTGGAAAATACGATACCGGATTCGGAATGGAATTCCGGAAATTGGAGCAGGTTTGTAATGTCATTTTGGATATTTCTGCAAAATTTTAGGTCAATTGGAGGTGTTTTGGTTGGTTTCGGCATAGTTGGCGAAATTTGGAAGTTTGAAATTTCCTAGGCTTGAATTTGATGCGATTTTGGTGTTGTTGCATTATTTTTGTGTTTCAAAGGGTCGACTAAGTTTTAATGAAGTTATGGGTTATGTTGGTATGTTTGGTTGAGGTCCCGAGGGCCTCGGGTGTGTTTCGCGTGATTAACGGACCTATTCTTGGCTTGAAAACTGGGCAGATTTGTTGCTGGTGTGAGGTTCTGGTTTCCTTCTACACGATCGCAGGAGGATGTTTGCGATCGCATATATTAAAATAGTGGGGCAGGCAATTTGTTCTATGCGATCGCATGGTTAGCATTGTGATCGCATAGGTTGGGCAGGAAAGGCAATGCGATCACGTGGGTGGTTTTGCGATCGCGTAAAGTATTTTGAGGCGCGTGTATGTGGTGGAGAATTGTTCTATGCGATCACGTGATTTGGTCTGCAATCACATTGGTTGGTTGGTGAAGGAAATTTTATAGCTGGGCAGAATATTTTAAAAGGCCTGTTGTGCGAAATTGGCTCGTATTTCCTCAATTGTTAACGAAGTTGGGAGCACCTTTGAGAGGATTGAAGAGGGAATTGAAGGGAATCACTTGGAGGTAAGGTTTTTAACTTCATAACTCATTCATATGTCGATTTATAAGTGATTAAACCATAGAGTTTGCTGAAATTAAACTCAAATTGGGGAAGAAGGGGTGCATGGAAAAGTTATTCTTCTTTTGAGGATTTGAGTGGGCAATTGTGGTCCGATTTTAGTGTTCTTGGTATGTATAGATTCGTGGGAGGACGAGGATTCTAATGATGTAAAAATTAACAAATTCTGAGATGTGGGCCCGGGGCTCGGGTGTAAGGACCCATAAAATTTTCTTGTTTAAAAATAATGCCGAACAGGTCCCTGAGTTGTTTTATTGTGGGAATATTTGAAACAGACCTGAATATAGTAAAAAGTACCCCTAGTCTTAAAGAATATAATTTTCCAGAAAGTAGGTGTTATGCGACGCACTATGCGATCACACAGCGTGTATGCAGACCGCATTACGGTCGTATACCTAGGCAGAATACTGCCCCATTTGAAGTCAACTATGCTGTCCAGTATGTGATCGCATAACGTGTATGCGGACCGCACAATTGGTCGCATACATGGGCAGTGTGTTCTGGATTTTCGGCCCATCTTGAGGGCCATTGTGCGGTCAGATCTGCGAACCGCATGTCAGGAATGCGATCACATTCCTGACCGTATTCTTGTGTCGCGCCCTATTTTTCTAATTTTTAAAACCCGACCCCAGTTCATTAAAACACCCCTCCCCTTCATTTTAACCATTTTCTGAACAAAACTAGAGAGAGGGGAGAGAGAGGGTCCTTGAGGGAGAAAGCTTCATCTTTACCAATTTGATTTTCAAAGTAACTCAGGCCTGGAAATTTCGAGTAATCATCTTCTTCTTTATTCTAACAGGTAAGAATCCCAAAACTCTTTTCATTAGTCTTTTGATTTTAAACAAAAGGGGGACTCTCATGAATTGATTCTTAAAAATATAAGTTTATACCTTGCATGCATGATCATTAATGTCCATAATCTAGTAAGAGGAAGTGGGTTGGGGTAAAGTTCACAAATAAAGGGTTGGCAATCTAAGGGGGGAGTCACATAGCATTTGATAAAATACTTAAAATTAGTCCAAATTGTATGCATGGTTTCTAATTCTGAGTTTAATATGTTTAAATTGTGAGCTATATTAACGGTACTAGCCGGTCCGGTGATTTTTGAGTAAAAGTTAAAAAGGAATTTCGACCCCAAGTATGTATGGCTAACTTTAACCTTCGTAGAATCCTCTTGTTGGGTCCGAGTATTTGGTATATGTACCTTGTTTGGAAATATGTGAATTGATTGTTCCAACGTGTTGAGGCGTGAGACTCCATTCTATGCTTTTCCTTGTTGATTGCCATGCTACTGTGCTGTATAAAGTTGTGAAAGGTGTTTGATGTGTAATGAACGAAAGATTGATAATGTGCTCAAATGTGGGAATGTGTAAAATAGTTGAAAGCCATACATGGAAAGTAATGAAAAAGAGTATTGTGAAACAATGTAACTAAATTGAGCGATTGTGGCAACGCCGTGTTCATGAAATTACTACTTGATAAGAGTTATGGTGCCTTGAGCCCAAATAAATAAGTCGTCGATATGAACTTGTATTCCTTGAAATGGTGATTCTTGGGATGAAATTGTTTGTGATTGCGCTATGAATTAAAATTGTCAGGCGGGGTCGGATTGTGCGCCGCAACACGAAGTAATAAGGTTGATAGGTTGTGGTGAGAAGGGTGGCCAAGTTAATAAGTATGGCCGAGGTAATAAGGATGGAATGTGATCATTATCAGTACTGAAATAAAAATCCATGAGCTCTTGAATATGATGATGTTGAAAGAGAAAAAAAGGAGAGATTGTGAAACTTGTTTGATTTTGGTTGTTTCCTTCCACGTGCATTGATTAATTGGTTTATTGCTTTTCCTTAATTGTGTATTGTTTGATTGTACTTGGGATAAAGTTTTTTTATACATACTAGTACTATCCCACAGTACTAACGTCCCTTTTGCCGGGGGCGCTACATCTTTTATAAGTGATGTAGGTGGGGTCCATAGCAGGTTGCTCAGCTTCCCGTTAGTGGTGCCTTCTCCTCATCCTTTTTCAGCTGTGCTGGTGAGCCCCACTTCCTCTCGGGGCCATGTGTAGTTCATGCCATCTCCTTTTTGAGTATATTGTGTGTTGTAAGGTATAGTCGGGGCCTTGTTGCCGGCAAGTATTGTATAAACTCATAGTACTCTTATAGGCTCCGTAGACACTATGTGGGTTTATATGTATATTTTGGGCAGTGGTTGTATGTGTTTGTAATTGTGGTCCGTATCGAGAAGTGGCGTATGTAATATGTGTAATACTTGATGTGGTAATCACGCACTTTTAAGATTATCTCACCATTTCACATAAATAATGTATGTTATAAACACGGGGAAACGCGTTGGGTGGGAAAGGAAAATCAGGTTCGCTTGACTGGGGTCACCCGGTCGAGATCCGTTCGCGTTCCTTGATTTTGGGGTGTGAAAAACTTTGTATCACAACCTAAGGTTTTAAAAGTGTCCTAGGATGTCTCAGAGCCGCGTCTAGTAGAGCCCTTCTTATCGGTGTGTTGTCGAACACATCTATAATTTGGGGTCTACATAGACATTTAGGAAACACCCTTTTTATTGTTACTCTGTATCGTGCGGTGAAGTGGAGAGTGAGAATATTCTTGCCTAACTCATGCTCTGTTCTAAAATTTTCAGTGATGGCACCAAGGAATAGAGCTCGACTCGGCCTAGAGGCCAATGCCGCCGCAAGTGTGGCCGTAAATTCTGTAACAGATGGTGCGGGTGGGAGCGAATCCCTGACCTTGAATCCATCTGGCCTACCTGTTCCAGATCAGAGTGTTCCTATTCCTACTGCGGTAGAGGGTGCTACAACCCCTCCCGCCGATATTCCTAATCCTTTTTTGGTTCCAGCTCCAGGTCCCGGTACTTCTGATGGGGAGCTATTCATATGTTTATCCAGTTAGTGGCCGCTCAGGCCCAAAGATCTCATGCTGCCCCTGCATCCTCTAGCGAACAGGAAGATTCCGCCGGTTCCAGAGTCAACCAGTTTTTGCGGTTGGCCCCTCCAGAGTTCTCAGGTATTGATCCAGAGGCCGATCCGTAGGACTTTCTAGATGAAATGTACAAGACACTTTGGGTTATGAAGGCTACAGAGACTGAGGGGGTTGAGTTAGCATCTTACAGGCTAAGGGGAGCAGCGTATTCCTGGTTCGAGATGTGGGAGGATTCCTGTGGGTAGGGAAGTACTCCGGCGAGATTGGATGAGTTCGTTGATGCTTTTATGGATCACTTCTTACCTGCCGAGACTATGGCAGCCCGTGCTATGGAGTTTGAGGTTCTCAAGCAGGGTAATATGAGTGTGTGGGAGTCCCACATGGAGTTCGTGAGGTGGACCCAGCCGGTTCTATGCTTTGAGTGGTCGTCAGAGTGCGGAGGCTTCCCCAAGTGTTGTTACAGGTATTCTGATTGTCCAAGCCCTTGATTGTTGTGATCTTATTGACCCGGGGTCCTCCTTGTACTATGTTACCCCATTTATTGCTTCAAGTTTTGGGATAGAACCTGAATAGCTTCATGAGCCGTTCTCTGTGTCGACTGTGGTTGGTGATTCCATTACAGCCGCGCGAGTCTGTAGGAATTATGTTGTCACGGTGTGTGGTTGAGATACCACGGCCGATCTTATCGAACTTGGGATGGTAGATTTCGATGTTATCATGGGGATGGATTGGCTTTACTCGTGCTTTTCTAAACTCGACTGCCGAACCAGAATTTTGAGACTAGAGTTTCCTAACGAGTCAGTTATTGATTGGAAAGGGAATGGTGTGGTGCCGAAGGGTAGGTTTATTTCCTACCTTAAGGCCTCGAAGATGATTAGAAAGGGGTGTATTTATCACTTGGTCCGGGTTGCGGACACCACTTCAGAAGTATCTGCCCCCGAGTCCGTTCCAGTCGTGAATGAGTTACTTGAAGTGTTTCTGGAAGAGCTTCCAGGGATTCCGCCAGATAGGGAGACTGATTTCGGGATTGATGTATTGCCAGATACGCAGCTAATATCTATTCCACCGTATAGAATGGCGCCAGTAGAGTTGAGGGATTTAAAGGAGCAGTTGAAAGACTTATTAGAGAATAGGTTCATTCGGCCAAGTGTGTCGCCGTGGGGTGCTCCGGTTCTTTTCGACAGGAAGAAGGATGGGTCGCTTCAGATGTGTATTGATTATCGGCAGCTCAACAAAGTCACTATCAAAAACAAGTAACCACTGCCTCAGATAGATGATTTGTTCGACCAATTGCAGAGTGCGAGCTTCTTCTCCAAAATTGATTTACGGTCGGGATATCACAAGTTGAAGATCAGAGAGCAAGATATTCCTAAGACCGCCTTCAGAACTCGTTATGGCCATTTTGAATTCTTGGTAATGTCCTTTGGACTTACCAATGCTCCAGCGGCTTTCATGGACCGTATGAATCGGGTTTTCAAACCATTTCTGGACTCCTTCGTGATTATTTTTATTGATGACATCCTTGTCTACTTGCGCAGTCGGGAGGACCATGGTAATAACCTCAGGGCAGTTCTGCAGACCCTTCATCAGCACCAATTGTATGCCAAGTTTTCAAAATGCGAATTTTGGTTGGAGTCAGTCACATTTTTGGGTCATGTTGTTTCCAAATAAGAGATTAAGGTTGACCCACAGAAGATCACATCAGTGAACGATTGGCCTAGACCGATGACCCCGATAGAGATTCGCAGTTTCTTGGGTCCAGCTGGGTATTATCGGAGGTTTGTGGAGGGGTTCTCTACCCTCACCTCCCTATTGACTAAATTGACACAGAAGGAAACTAAGTTCCAATGGTCCGATGCTTGTGAAAAGAGCTTTCAGGAATTGAAATCAAGATCGACTTCAGCACCGGTGTTAACTTTGCCAGAAGGCACGGAGGGATTTGTGGTTTATTGCGATGCTTCAAGGGTTGGTTTGGGATGTGTGTTGATGCAATATGGGAAGTCTATAGCCTATGCTTCCAGGAAACTCAAGAATCACGAGAAGAATTATCCGACGCATGATTTAGAACTCGCGGAAGTTGTGTTTGCACTAAAAATCTGTTGGCATTATTTGTATGGGGCCCATGTGGACGTGTTCTCAGAGCACAAGAGTCTCCAATATTTGTTCAGGCAGAAGGAGTTAAATTTAAGGCAGCGGCGATGGTTAGAATTTCTTAAGGATTATGATATGAACATTTTGTACCATCCAGGGAAAGCAAATGTAGTGGCCGACGCTCTCGGTCGGAAGTCTATGGGTAGTCTGGTTCATTTGGAGGAAGATCAGAGGCCGTTGGCTCGGGAGGTTTGTCAGTTGGCTAGTCTGGGGGTCTGTCTCTCAACCTCAGACGATGGGAAGGTCATGGTGCATAATGGGGCAAAATCATCACTTGTAGCGGAAATCAAGCAGAGGCAGTTTATGGATCCAGCATTGGCGCAGTTGAAGGAGACAGTTTTGAATAGCAAGATTTTGGCATTTTTGCTCGGGAACGATGATGGTGTTTTGCGGTGCCAGGGAAGGTTGTGTGTTCCTGGTGTGGATAATTTTCGGGAGAGGGTGATGGCAGAAGCTCACAATTCCAGGTATTCCATGCACCCAGGTTCCACGAAAATGTATCAAGGTCTCCGAGAAATTTATTGGTGGATCGGTATGAAAAGAGGTGTGGCGGACTTTGTATCTAGATGTCTGAATTGTCAGCAGGTGAAGGCCGAGCATCATATGCCCGGCGGGTTAACTCAGTTTTGTTACACCCCATGTTTTCGTACGTGAGAGTACATCGTAAGTCAATTGATGTAAGCTCAGAAACAAGATTATATTTGATGGAATATAAAGTAATTTAATCATGTTACATTGGAGGTTACAAATATTTAAGATCATGAATAACGAGTACCAAGAGGGTTGGAAAGCTTAGAAGCTAAACCAATTGAAGAAAATAAGTTTCGTCGAAAGTCGACGAGTTTGGAATGTTATAACATGTACTTTAGGGTGAGACTATGGTTCATTAAATGATAAGGAGGTTATGATATGAGTTATTTTTATCTTATGATAGTTGTGTTCTACATTTTGAAGTCAAGCAAGTTGTGGAATAAAAGTTGGCAAAGGTCTTCACAAGTTACACTCATAGTGTGCTTAAAATCAGGTCAAATGTAACTGAAATTTTCTCCCAATATACTTGGAATTATTGGATGATATACCAACCAAATTTAATATCTATGAGTCTAGTTTCCAATGCATTAAACCGTTCATCGATACGACGTAGGAGTAGAGAGATATTTGCAGTTTCGCGAGCCTGCGCAGACATCATAAGTGACAAGTAGGTGGATCACTAGAGCTTTTTGAGAAATACATTTCATGTTCTATATGAGGTCTTATTGGGACATATAATATACAAAATTTAATTTATTTTAATGTAGTTTCCAACTCTCTTAACTGTTCATCCATATGACATCAGGATGAAAAGATATAAGCGTCGGAAGATGGACCAATGCTAGGGTGCCAAGCTAGAACCTGTTTGACTTTTCCAAACTTGATATATACAAACCTTAGGTCGTATTTCTGTTCATTATTCTGCATAAAACGACCATATAACACCCATAAACATAAACTCAATCTATATTCTAGGGTTTCAAAGAAGATTATCATTCCGGGTAAGAAATCGAGAAGCAATAACATCAAAACGATCCCTACGACGTAAGTGTCATTATACCGCCTCTCCTTTTTCTTTGTAGTTAGAGTTTTGTAAGTTACTTCATAGTTAAGAAACTTCTAATATCTGTCTTTAAGTGTTTAAATATCAAGGAAGGTTGATAAATATGTTTCCTAATAGTTAGAACTCACGGGGTGGTGATCGGAAGCCGTGAGTTCGAGTTATTTGACTTGTAGCGGACTGTTGTGGGTTGTTGTTGGGATGCGTGTTTTACTAATTTTTTATGGAGTTTTGGAGGAGGAAGAGTGTGTATAAATACCATATAGATGTAGGGTTGTCATCTGGTCGTTCGTTGTAACATTTTCGGGTCGTTTGACACGACTACGATGATCGTCTTAAGTGTGAAGTGATTAGGTTGTGTGTGGACTGTTTTGAAAGGCTCAATATGATTATTCTTGATGTTGTTTGGGATTTTTGGTGATTTTTTTGACTTGTGTGAATTCGTATAAATAGGGGAGGTTCTGTCCGTTTCATCGTAAATAGGTTGTGGTCGATACATAATAGTTATGACGCTTAAACAATAACGATAATATCGTTTCTCTTATTCTAGATTAAGGAGTTGTGACATTTGCGTAGATTGAGGTTGGGGAAGTATATACAAGGTATGTGAGGCTATCCCTTTCGTTCTTTTGCACGACTCCGATTGTACATAATGCAATGAATGAGCTTCCAAAGATACTCTACTCTTAGAAGCTAGCAGTAATTACATTGTTTCCCTTCTTATGGAACAATTGATGTTAAGGTTGCTTCTATTATTATTATGTTATCAATGTTGTTGGTACTTCCTGATTCTTATAAGATTCTCGATGAAGAGTTAGCCCTAATGATGTGTACGGAGAATAGCGACCTTACGTCGCTCCGGAATGTTCAGAACATGATTCCAATGAGTCATGCATGCATTATATATATGTATCTATTTTACTCAACCGAGCCGCGCTATAGTCGACCGGGTATGGCACCTATTGTGCAACCACTGATCAGTTGGGTTTACCGAGTCCTCTTTGAGGCCGGGTATGATATGATGATGATGATGCCCACAGAGGCGAATGTTCTATGATGATGATGCCGCCCACAAAGGCGGATGTTTAAAAAGATTATGTATATAAATGTATCATACATTTCATGTTAATGTATCTTAAAAGCACTCAGATTCTACATTTATCTCCTACATCTCCCTTTACATTACTGTTCTTATTTATTCTTTCCTACCTTACGTACTCAGTACTTTATTCGTACTGACATCCTTTTATTTGTGGACGCTGCATGTCGTGGTGCAGGTCCTGATAGACAGGTAGACAAAGCTCCCACACCACAATAGGCTTTCGAGTTCAGCGGTTATATGCGAGATCCCTTCTCCGGACTTGCCATGGTCTTGGTATGAATTTTTTGTCATAGATATTATGGGTATGTCGGGGCCCATTTCCGGCTATGTTGCGTTACTTATGCTCCTTTAGAGGCTCATAGACAGGTGTTGACTCATGTATAGTTTGGTATGCCTTATTGGCTAAATTTTGTTGTATAGCCTTTCATGGCAGCGTTCTAGCTCGTACATTTTATGTAGTTTCTTAGCAATCTTGTCATCCCATGTGATGTATGTTCATGATCCATATCTACCATTTATATTGATCCCTTTATCCCTTAAAGATAATAAGAAGGTTAGATAAAATGTACGTTGGTGCTCGGCAAGTATGGCCCGGGTGATAGTCATGATCCTCCAGTTTGGGTCGTGACAATCATGGTATCACAGCAGGTCTGTCCTAGGGGTTGTCTATGAGTCATGTCTAGTATATTCTTGTTTATGGGTGTGTTGTTCACCACACTTATAAGCAAGAGGCTACATGGCATTTAGGACTGTTACTCTTTCTTCTTACTCTAGATCGTGTGGTAGAGCTCAATCGTAAGAACTCAATTTCCTCAATTTTATCTTATTTATAATACGACGATGCATACATCTAGAAACATGGATGGTAAGAGATTGCAATGTGGCTGTGGAATGATGAGTAAATGTGAGGGTTTCAGCAGATCATGTGTGTACTAAGATGTGTTAGTTTCTTAATAAGGAGCTCTAAGGAAAGAATATCTATATACCCATATGGTAAAAAGAAATAAGAGAATCAGAAGGTAGATACGAGTTTTAGCAAGTAAAAGAAGCAAGATAAATAATGGTACAAGGTACCTAGTTAATAAAGATTATCAGTATTTATAATTCTGGCAGAGAAATATAAGCATTTTTAGTTACTTTCAATGGTAACAGAGATACAATTGTCCATACCAATCTAAATTATGCCCTATGGGAGCTAACTAAAATGAATTAAGAGAAGGATAGGATATCAGGATCCAGCTGGGATTAGAGTAACCGAAAATTATGGATAGATTGTTATCATTATTTAAACTTTTTGAAGGGTAGTGCAGAACATGGTAATAGTTCTCATTTGGAGATAGTCATATGGTCACTCTAGAATAGAACAGTCAAGTATGAATATTAGAATATTCAGAAATTTCAGAACATAAGCACTAGGATCCTAGAAGGGATAAATATTTCCCTTAGTATGACTCAGTCAATAGTAAAGAAGAAAAAAGAAGATGAATGTTAGACGTCCCGAAGAGCCAGTGATATGAAGCAGGGGGAGCAAAATGTGAAATAACGTCATGTTGAAGTCTTTATAATAGGGCGATAAACAGAGATATTAGCATGAGAATAAGAAGAGAGTAAATGAAACATTATGAGTAAGAGGTGATAAATAAGTGATAGCGGTAAATTAGAATATGGTATAATGATAAAGTCTATAGTCAAGTGAAGGAAAAAAATGAGAGGAGACAGGCCTTGAGACAATACAAAAGTGTAAGCCATAAATCCATACCCTTATTTCGAGAAATGAGTTGGTGACTCACACGTGATTACCGTCAGGAAAAGTTAGACTCCCCGAGTAATAGAAATTAGTATGGGATAGTAAACAAGAAAATCGAACATGAATTAGGGATCAAACGAATTGGTAATAGTCGACATCGTTTCAAAGATAGTGTTTCGACAATAATAGAATGAACAATAGAAGAATAACCTTTAAAGGCCATTCACGAAGACGTTTCCCTAAAGCAAGCACTATGAGCAGAGTTAAGATTAAGGGACTAAATGTGCCAGTTATACCATGTGTCACCCTTGTGTGTATGAAATTCAATTATACCTGGTGTAGAAGGGTTACCGCAAGACGAGTAATGTCTGTGAATATGTAGAAACAAAATGCCAAAGATGAAGAGGTAAATATCGAATGGTAAAGGAAGAATGTGGTAAAAAGGGGAAAGGAATAAGATTGCATTTATTCATATCCTACAGATATAATATAACTCCAGAACATTATGCAAGCATGATGTTGAGGAGAATCAATAAGGGTTTCGCACTCGATGATACTGATATATTAGTGGGAATGGAAACTTGATACATTAGGATCCCGTACAAGAGGTAAGTTAAGACAAAGGACATAACCCAAGAGGCGTTACATAAAATAAAGATATGAGAGTGGACCAATGGGTAGTCAGTAGTTGATTCAGGAAGAGCCTTTTTATGGATAGATAGGAGGATATAGGCAAATTAGTAAATCATGCAAGATAAATGTTGTGAAACCCAGCATAGGAAATTCCGTCTCTTAGATACAAAATAATAATCCTCGAGAAATATTCAAACATGAGTTGGGGTAGTAGAAGGTACAATATAAGTGTTACGGAAATAAAAGAGAGTTCCACAATGGAGACAACTGAAATTTCAATTCAGAAGAAACCCTACAAGCACAAGGGCATGGAGGTAAGTAACTAAGGATAATGATAGGCGAGTAAGAACATCAGAAATACCGTGGGATATACAATGTAATAAGGTCTCAGCTTTATAAGAGTTAGAAGTTCTTCCCTAAGTACTACAACGAAAGACTAGCTGAGGAAATAAGGAAGCAGGCTTCAACATAAGCATAGTGACCTAAAGTAGAAATGGTCTTGTAACAGTAGTCCCACTATAATATTGTATACACTCCATAAGAAAGTGGAACCTATTGTAGCTAATGAACGGAAGAAGAAAAAAAAATCAATCAAAAGTTCATAATTGAGATCATATGAGTTACAGGGAACTCCCATATTCATGGGCACTAAGATAGGCCAAGTATCTATACAGCAAATGACAGAACGACCAGGAAAAGTAATTGTTTACATTTAAAAACAACTGAGAAGGCGTGAAAGGAAATCTATGGTGCTAACATGATGAAGGAAAGTTACGAGTAGTATGAGTAGATGTGTGTAGGTCGCAAGCTAAAGTATGGTAGAGCAACAACGTTTTAGCTAGGCATGAGTAAGGATAAGAAAAGGTGTGTGAGAAGGTGACGAGAATAGGTAATTCCTCGAGATTAAACCCACCACAATAAGAGAGCTTATGGTTTCCATACAGTTATAAAAATCTCTGTATATCATGAGTGAACTCAAAGGAGTTTAAAACTAGGAGCATTTAGAAGAGATAGAATGCTACCATGGTAGTAAAGTAAGGGTGTAATTGTGATAAATGATAAGAGGATGACGTTTAGACCTTTGATTGAGTAATGATTTAGAGAACAAGTATTTCATGAACTGCACGTGATTAGAATACCCCCATAAGATGAATCACATTAGGATGCTATGAAATATAGTTATTGCATTATAGTATCGTCCCTAAGTGGATCAGGAAAATCACTTCAGATGTTCCCTGATGAGACGGGAGCCCTAGTGACGATATATTACATAAGAGATTTTAAATTATCAGTGGTAGATTATAGATCAATATGAAGGTGAATCAACAATGAATGGATGAAATTTACAAAGTATGAGATGAGATTATGCTGTCATTATTAAGATGGACGGTAATAAGGAAGCAATAAATGGCTTATATTTATACATATAGGATAAGCGGTGAGAGAGAAACCTGGAGTTGGGTGGCAAGTCTCCATAATAATAAACCGAAGTAAGAGTTATGGTATAGTATGACCTATCTACTAGTGGTAAAGCCATAAGCATAGATAACTGAGGCTATGAAACAACATATAGCAATAGTCGTAAGTTCAACAAAATACCAAAAAAGAACTTTAGTACACCTATAGATGCCCAGAGGGACAGCTTGTCATAGTACAATATATCTTCACCAAGTGAATCATAAAGATAGGTTAAAAGCTAACCAGAAATAAAAAGGAGATAAGAGTCGAATTGGCGCACATTCAAGGTTAGAATTGTCTAAGTTGCATGAAAGAAGGTAGAAATAGTTACGACATTCAAAGGAGTTCGACCACAAGTCGTGGTGTGAGAAAGAGACCTAAAGGGGGAATGTTCTAGCCTTTGGATTTATTCATTAAAAAACTCCCTAGATGGAAAAGACAATATTAAATTATTCGTAAGAGTTATTGCTTAAGATATGGAAAAGTGCATTAGTCAATATTCGAGAACGAATGTCCCAAAGGGGGGAATGATGATACACCCCATGTTTTCGTACGTGAGAGTACATCGTAATTCAGTTGATGTAAGCTCAGAAATAAGATTATATTTGATGGAATATAAATTAATTTAATCATGTTACATTGGAGGTTACAAATATTTAAGATCATGAATAACGAGTACCAAGAGGGTTGGAAAGCTTAGAAGCTAAACCAATTGAAGAAAATAAGTTTCATCGAAAGTCGACGAGTTTGGAATGTTATAACATGTACTTTAGGGTGAGACTATGGTTCATTACATGAGAAGGAGGTTATGGTATGAGTTAATTTTTATCGTATGATAGTTGTGTTCTACATTTTGAAGTCAAGCACATTGTGGAACAAAAGTTGGCAAAGGTCTTCACAAGTTACACTCATAATGTGCTTAAACTTAGGTCAAATCTTACTGAGATTTTCTCCCAATATACTTGGAATTATTGAATGATCTACCAAACAAATTTAATATCTATGAGTCTAGTTTCCAATTCATTAAACCATTCATAGATATGACGTAGGAGTAGAGAGATATTTGCAGTTTTGCGAGACTGCGCAAGCATCATAAGTGACAAGTAGGTGGATCACTAGAGCTTTTTGAGAAATATATTTCATGTGCTATATGAGGTATTATTGGGACATATAATATACTAAATTTAAGTTATTGGAATTTAGTTTCCAATGCTCTTAACCGTTCACCCATACGACATCAGAATAAAAAGATATAAGCGTCGGAAGATGGACCAATCCTAGGGTGCCAAGCTAGCACCTGTTTGACTTTTCCAAACTTGATATATACAAACATTAGGTCATCTTTCTCTTCATTATTCAGCATAAAACTACCAGATAAAACCCATAAACATAACCTCAAGCTATATTCTAGGGTTTCAAAGAATATTATCATTCCGGGCAAGAAATCGAGAAGTAATAACATCAAAACGATCCCTACGACGTAAGTGTCATTATACCGCCTCTCTTTTTTCTTTGTACTTAGAGTTTTGGAAGGTACTTCATAGTGAGAAACGTATAATATATGTATTTAAGTGTTTAAATATCAAGGAAGGTTGATAAATATGTTTCCTAATAGTTAGAACACACGGGACGGTGATCGGAAGCCGTGAGTTCGAGTTATTTGACTTGTAGCGGACTGTTTTGGGTTGTTGTTGGGCTGCGTGTTTTACTACTGTTTTGTGGAGTTTTTGAGGAGGAAGAGTGCGGGGACACACCATATAGATGTAGGGTTGTGAGCTGGTTGTTCGTTGTAACATTTTCGAGTCGTTTGACACGACTACAGTGGTCGTCTGATGTGTGAAGTAATTAGGTTGTGTGTGGACTATTTTGGGAGGCTCAATATGATTATTCTTGATGTTGTTTGGGATTTTTGGTAATTTTTTTTACTTGTGTGAAGTCATATAAATAGGGGAGGTTCTGTCCGGTTCATCAAAAATAGGTTGTGGTCGATAAATAATAGTTGTGACGCTTAAACGATAAAGATAGTGTCGTTTCTCTTATTGTAGAGTAAGGGGTTGTGAAATTTGCGTAGCTTGAAGTTGGGGAAGTATATACAAGGTAGGTGAGGCTAACCCTTTTGTTCTTTTGCACGAATCCGATTGTACATAATGCAATGAATGAGCTTCCAAAGATCCTCTACTCTTAGAAGCTAGTAGTAATTACATTGTTTCCCTTCTTATGGAACAATTGATGTTAAGGTTTCTTCTCTTATTCTTATGTTATCAATGTTGTTGGTACTTCCTGATTCTTATAAGATTCTCGATGAAGAGTTATCCCTAATGATGTGTACGGAGAATATCGACCTTACGTCGCTCCGAAATGTTCATAACATGATTCCAATGAGTCCTGCATGAATTATATATATGTATCTCTTTTACTCTACCGAGTCGCACTATAGTCAGACGGGTATGGCACATATTGTGCAACCACTGATCAGTTGGGTTTACCGAGTCCTCTTTGAGGCCGGGTATGATATGATGATGATGATGCCCACAAAGCAAATGTTCTATGATGATGATGCCCACAGAGGCGGATGTTTAAAAAGATTATGTGTATATATGTATCATACATTTCATGTTAATGTCTCTTAGAAGCACTCAAATGCTACATGTTGTATCTCCTACATCTCCCTATACATTACTGTTCTTATTTATGCTTTCCTGCCTTACGTACTCAGTGCTTTATTCGTACTGACGTCCTTTTATTTGTGGACGCTGCATGTCGCACTGCAGGTCTTGATAAAGAGATAGACAAAGCTCCCCAACCACAATAGGCTTTCCCGTTCAGCTGTTATAGGCGAAATCCCTTCTCCGGACTTGTTGTTGTCTTGGTATTCTTTTTTGTCATAGATATTATGGGTATGTCGGGGCCCTTTTCCGGCTATGTTGCGTTACTTATGCTCTTTGAGAGGCTCATATACAGGTATCGACTCATGTATAGTTTGGTATGCCTTGTTGGCTAATTTTTGTTGTATAGTCATTAATGGCAGCGTTGTAGCTCGTACCTTTTATGTAGTTTCTTAGAAATCTTTTCATCCAATGTGATGTATGTTCATGATCCATATCTACCATTTATATTGATCTCGTTATCCCTTAAAGATAATAAGAAGGTTAGATAAAATGTACGTTGGTGTTCGGCAAGTATCGCCCGGGTGCTAGTAATGATCCTCCAGTTTGGGTCGTGAAAAGCTTATGGAAATTCCAATGTGGAAATGGGAAATGATCAACATGGATTTAGTGGTAAGGTTACCTCGCACTCAGCGTAAGTTCGACTCAATTTGGGTGATAGTGGATCGACTCACAAAATCAGCTCACTTCATGCCGGTCAAGTCCACCGATACTGCAGAACAGTACGCTCAGTTGTATACCAAGGAAATAGTCAGGCTTCATGGTACTCCAGTATCTATTATATCAGAGCGAGGGGCCTAGTTCACAGCTAACTTTTGGAGGAAATTTCAGCAGGGTTTGGGTACTCTGGTAAATCTCAGCATAGCTTTCCACCCGCAGACTGATGGTCAGCCAGAGCGGACTATTAAGACACTTGAAGATATGTTACTGGCTTATGTATTGGACTTCAAGTGTATTTGGGATGATGATTTACCTCTTATCAAATTTTCATACAATAACAACTTTCACGGTAGTATTCGGATGGTCCCATTTGAGGCATTGTACGGAAGGAGGCGTAGATCTCTGATTGGGTGGTTCGAGGTTGGTGAAGAAGAATTGTTAGGGCCAGATCTTGTGCAACAGGCATTGGAAAAAGTCAGAGTCATTCGGGAGAGGATGAAAACCGCTCAGAGCCGTCAAAAATCCTATGCGGACGTTCGTCGAAGAGAATTTGAATTCCAAGTTGATGATTGTGTATTCTTGAAGGTATCTCCCACGAAGCGGTTTGAGAGGAAAGGGAAATTGAGCCTAAGCTATGTCGGGCCATATCAGATTGCTCAAAGGATAGGACAAGTGGCTTATATGTTGGAATTACCCCGTGAATTGTCATTAGTGCACCCGGTTTTCCACGTGTCCATGTCGAAGAAAGTGTTTGGACATCCATCAGTCATCGTGCCAGTTGAGACCATTGAGGTTAATGAAGAATTATCATATGAGGAGGTTCCGGTTGCTATTCTTGATAAACAAGTCCGTAGATTGTGGAACCAAGAAATTTCTTTAGTTAAAGTATTGTGGCGAAGTCAGCGCGTTGAGGAAGCCACGTGGGAGGCAAAAAATGAGATGAAAGAAAGATATCCCCACTTATTTGAACAAGTCTAGTAGTGATGTCAGAACCCTCTCCTCTAAGAAAATTATACTTTACATTCGGTTCTGTGCAAAAGCACCCCATCTCCCCTTAGTTGCCTTATTGCTGTAATTTCCCAATGTGTGCTAAAACCGGACTCGCTGTTCTATTTGGGTTAGTGTGCAACCCTTGAGGTAAATGAACGTTTTGTGAAACATATGTGCTAGTCAAGTGATTAATGGTAGAATAGGTTGGTAGTAATTAATTGAAATGAATATAGTATATTGAAGTGATTGGGTTGTATGGGACTCATTAAAACGACCAAGTATGCGCAATGGGAACCATGAACAAACTTGTGGTATAAGAGGAAAGAACTATGTGTAGTTGACAAAATGATTGAAGGTCTGCAAATTGTTGGATTAACAACGTTGTGTGTGAGTTATTCGGTGATTAAAGCTGTGTAATGGTGCTTGGAAATGTGTTTCGGAGGCTCTATGGCAATAGATAGATCTATATACAAAGGGGCAAAATTTTTCTGAAAGATCGGAGTTGTGAAAATCTCGAAGTTGCATATCATGCTTTCAAAACAAAATGTTTTTCAAAACCCTCATTCGAGGGCGAATGCTTTTAAGGGGGGGGGGGGGGGGG